>JAUTBS010017311.1:0-14452 GCA_032361285.1 Aequorea victoria
AGAGGAAACAGGGCAACAAAAGAAATTTTTACAAATTTCCACTAGTTTTACGCCATTAAACCTCCAATTCAAGCTCAAAACGCAATTTAATCCATGAAGACTTATAGAATTCAAAACTTTATATTCTCAAATACAAATCTAAGATAAAATCTCAAGTTTAATTACAAAGATTATGTAAAGCCCTAAAAATTCAGTTCGTTAAGAGACATAAATATAGTATTTAGGGTTATTCTAACAACAACCATTCAACATAATTTAATATTTATCACAGATAATAACGATTGTGTTTTCACACATTGCACAACCTGTTTAATGATTACATTACTTCTCAATAATAATTTAAAGAAAATTATAAATTATAAATTCTTCTGGTGCGGACGCCACCCGTTCAGGTGAGCCACGACTCAATGTACTCTTCATTTGGATCTTTAGTCATCATCTCCTCCTCAGGTCTTGTCATGAAACTCCATGAGTTGCGAAGCCAAGAAAGAAACTCTCGAACCCAACATTTCTAACACATAATACATACAATAGGATATAATGGTAAATGATATGCAAATGACGAAAACACTAATTCCTAATACGGATTCCTTTACGCCGAAAGAATCCAACAAAACTCAACCCCCAGTCTTACAACTTCAGAAATTTAGGCCTCTAGATAGCCACGATGCAGTTCTCCATTGGCGGTCACCATGACTCATAGTGACCTAAATACCCATCGGTTCATTCGAGCCCCCGGCTAGAACCGATCTTCAGAACCCACCTTGTCACACAATGAGCCGTAGCAGAGTGACATACTCTACTAGCTCATCAATGCCCCAAGGGTGGTGGGGTACCGCCAGGTGAAGAGTATCACGCATTGCACCCCGAAACCTCCAACCCTCATGAGTCCCTGACCAATCTGTGTTAAATTCATCTGTTCGACACGGCGCGCCAATATACACTATACCCATCACAAGGTTACAACTTGAAAGGAAAACCACCTTCTCCATCACAAGATCACAACATGGAAGGGAAACCACCCACTCCATCACAGGATCAAACCCAAGTCACAACCCACGTGAACTTGTCCACAACAACAACAACAATATACATCAAGAACTAACACTAGCCAAGCTATACATAAGGTGCGAAACCCCGACCCAACACTCGGGCCATGCATGAGAGATGTTATAACATAAGTCCAAGATCATACAAAACTTATCTCAGCCATAAATACTCATTCATAACCATGGATGATATTAAAGAGAATCAAACATGACTTAAGGATAGGTGAAGTCTTAAACACATTGTTTCCAACCAAACCAGAGTTTCCAGAATCTGTCACCGAGACTCATAAATACTTTAAAAATACCAAAACGTACTGGAAATTTCTGACCATTTGCAGCGAGCTAGAGTAAGATATTATAAATATTGTTCATGAAGAAATCGAGAACTGGTTGCTAACAGAAAGTGGTCCAAAAAATAGTATAACATAATCTATCGAGAAAGGGGTCTGTTTGGTAGAAACCTAATATCTCAAAATATACTCAATGAAATTAACTTCTGTGAAAAGAGTGTGAAGCTAGACACATAGAGCCTTCTCTGGATATGTGGATCATCTCAAGGGGAGTTTCATAGAATAAGATACAATGGTTCAAAGTTGACTGATATTCTACCCTTTTGTCACAGAAATTTCAAAATTGGGAAAGGGCTCAAAAATACATTTTGGGGTCCAACCAAAAATCAAACACACTCAAGACATCCTAACAAACTTCTTTTAGAAATAGTTTTTAATTTGAGGATGATTAGGTTCACACGAAAATTCTGAGAATAGCATAAAGATCACTCTATTTTTATGAGTTTTTTCGCAAAAACATACATCTAACAATTTCTCCTATTTAAACACATCTAAAACATATCCAAACATATCACAACAACATAATACATTCATTACAATGTTCTTAATTATTTTCTAGATTATTTGTTTTTCATATTTGGTCATTTTAAAACTTTCCTAGAACATGGTTTTAACTTTCTATCTTTGGTTCCATGGTCTATCTTCATCTTTGTCCATTTTTGTCCATACTTCTTTTATCTTAGAGTGGATTAAAGAAGAGAATGTGATATTAGGAGAGAAATTGAGGGTTTAAGAAGTTTCTTACATGTTTTGTTCTTGATCAATAGAAGTTTAGGACTTAGCTTTATTGCTTCCCCTTTTTCCTTCTTTATTCTTCTTCTTTTTTCTTTTTCTTTTTTAATTTCTTTTCTTCCTCATGTCCACGGAATTGTAGAGAGAAGGGAGAGGTGAAAAAATGTTTGGAAAGAATTGGAGAATGGTCCTTATTTATAGGAGTAAATTCCATAATTTTCTTATTTTATTTTAATTCTTTTTAATAGTTTTTCTCAAGTATTTCAAGACTTTCATCAAAGTGATGTTGGAGTAAAAAGTCTTCCAAGGAGGACAAGATGACATGGGGGATTAGTGGTCTTGTTTGGGAAAAAAAAATTAAATGATGAGATTAGGGGTTTTCTAGAAAAAGGGCTTTTTGCTACTAATCTTTCTTTGGCTAATTTTCTCCCATAATTTAGTTTTTCATGTATTCATATTCTCTTGAGGTATATTTATGTATATAAATATCTCCCAAAATTAATTAACTAGTGTAAAAGATGAATTAAAGACTAAATTTTAGGTTGCTTTCAAATGGAACAAATGTCACATCATTCTTCTTTTCTTTCTTTCTTTTATTTAAATTTGAAGACTTATATCACATCAAGCAACTCTCCTAGGGGAAAAAGGGTTGGCCGACCATAAGGGGTGTTTGAGAATGAATTTATTTTGTTATTTTCTTATTTCCATAATTTAAAAATTCACGTGGGTCCATTTTGATATTTGATTAAAGTTTGGGTCTTTTTGTGATTTCTAAGACTTCAATTCTTGATTGAGTTTTAAATTAATAAATTGGTCTTTAAAATTTAATTTGGGCTCATTAATTTAATTTATGAACTTATGGACTTGAGTTTTCGTGTTGGACTTAAACTCAAAATTCTATGTTTAGGTTGTGATATCAGAAGACTAACATTGTTCTACAAACTTAACATTAAAATTCCTTAGGTTATAATTTATATCTATGACTACTTAATTCTTTAGGATTTAGAGAGTTTAAATTTTAGGATTTGAACATTTTGTAAACAAATTAGGGTAGATTTACGCCTATGTTAAATTGCATGAAAACTCGAGTCTTTACAGATCTCATGCATTTCGGTATCTTTTAGCATATGGTTAGCTAGTAGAAAGATTAAGACTTTCTTGATTCATTGAGTCAAGACCCATGATCCATGGCCGGTCACTGTTGCCAAATTGGGGTGTGACATATTTTCTCATTAACTATTTCACTTAGTAGTGATATTAAACACTATAACACTTCTCATAGCCTTGGGTTGTATTAACCTCACAATCAAGAATTGTTGCAGTATTGCGTTCTCGAATGTCCCGCCTATTCAGTGGACATGACTAAGGATCATTCGCTGGACCACTTAACAATGCTTAGTAGTAGAGCTAACTCAGTCATACATGACTTATCCACTATATACATATATAATACCATGGTATATACCCATGAAACTTTTGTGCGATATAACCCATCATGGCACTCACCATAAAATATCAAGGCTATCATAAGAAATATCTTGTGTTCTTTAATAAAATATCCAAGTTTTCATTCAAATTCTCCAATTCAATGGTCATAGACCATTTCATAAAACATTCATAAGTTTCACAAAGATAATTTTCATTTTCATATCAAATAACTCGTCTTTCTCATTTACCCAACACATTTCATAAAGTAACTTATATTATCATAATTCTCATATTCTAGTATATTTCTCATAAATTCTTCATTAAAAGACTTAATAAGAAACCTTAATTATTAATAATTTCAAAGATTACCTCTTATAAGAGTTTTTTCAAACACATTTACTCTTTCTTAGAAATACAATCCTCAAGTCACCATAATCATGTAGATAAGTTTTCATAATCCATCAATTTTAGTAGTTATCACAATGTAGTGTTCCAAAAATTCAAGTGTTTTCCACACTTTTCATAACATATAAGTATCTCTAATATGAACACTTTTTAAAGAATCATAACCATGTTACCATATAAAAATATCCATATTTTAGAAAATTATTCTTAAAGTTTTCACAACCATTTTCAAGTTACTTGATCTAAGCAATCATCTTGAAGCATAAAAGTGTCACTTAGTTTATTTCTCAAGAAAGCATTTAATAAATACTACACCAATCACACAAATTATAATTAACTTGGTGATTGAGAAAAACCCACCTCGATTGTGACACCTCACTTTTCACAACACAAATCTTAAGCACTAAATCGAGAATAAAGACGTTACGCCTTGAGGAATGAAATTCGAACCCTGTGAAAAAAGGGATAAATGCATAAAATATAGAATAGAATAAACCTAGAAAGGTGTAATATATAAAGAAAGAGTTGAAATAAATTTTGATCAAGGAGAGTTTAAAATGTTCAAGTTGAAAAGTCCTATGAAAGGCGAAAAAGACGCAGAAAACTGAAACGGGCCAAAGTGAGGTCTAGAAAGTCCTTAAGCCCAAAACTCTAAATAAAAATTTAGGAATAGAATGAAGCTAAACCCAACCATAAGGGCCCGACAAAATTATAAACTCAAATAACTCATTTAAGAGTTCAAAGGAATGCAATTCATCAAAGGCCTAAATGAAGCCCAAGCTTTGAGAAGCCTAATAGAGAAATTTAATTAGGGTTTTGGGCCAAATATTATGGGAGACCAATATAAATAATTATTTAAGTCTAATTAGTTTATTAATGGCTCAATTGATTTAATTACAAACCCAAACTAAAATTAGGATCAAAACTTAAAATTTAACCCAAATAAAGTTAATTTGGGCCTAAAATAAATTTTAATCTCATGAATTAATAAAATAAATAATAAAACAACAAAAATGAAATTTCTAGAAGGGCTAGACCGAAATCCCCTTGGAGAGGGGGTGATGTGACATTTTGATGGAAAAAGAAAAAGAAAAATAAAAGGAAAAGACATGGAAATGATGGTTGCTTTAAAGATGACTTTCGTACCTCATCAAAAATCATAAGTCTTCAAGGAATAGTGCAAGGTACATCGAAGAATGATGAGAGGAGAAGAGATGTGATGTTACATAATTAGAATAAAAAAGAAATAGAAATGTCTTGTCAAGTACCATAAAATTAGGGAACTTGTTCCCCATTAAACCAAACAAGGCCTTATGGCCTAAGGAAAATAAATTATTGAATCCAAACATGGCATTAGCAATATTGGATCCCAAATTTTAGTTGGATTGGAATCAAATTGGTAGAACAAGAATTGAATTGGGAGTTGGATGGAAACTAAATGAGGTGTAAAATGGAGTTTTCACCCGAAACTTTTGCTTGTAAATAGGACCCATTTTCCCAACTGTAAAACCCGGTAATTTTTAAAAAAATTTAAAATTATTAATTGTTAAATAATTTAATTAATAAATTAAAGAAATAAATCAATTAAATAAAAATATGATTGCTAGGTATTCAGAAATAATATTTAATTCAAAATTTTATTTGAACTTTCATGGTATAATGTTGGTATTAATTACAAGAATTATACATGTGTAATGGCATCAGTTACAAGAATGGTGTAATGACAGAATATTTTGGAGAATGAAGGGGAGAGGAACGTAACTCTCTTTTGCTCCCTATAAATACCACTTCATTCCTAGCTCCTTCACCATCTTCCAGCAATTCTCAGTTTACTCTCTTTCTCTGTGAGTTTCTCTGTCAAGCTCTTTGCTTTCGTTATCACCGAAATCATCACAACCATCTACCATCAATTTCGTTTTGTCATTCACCATCAGACGAAGTTCACCATCATCATCATCCTCTGGTTTCCATCATCAATTGTTAGTTCTGGTAAGAAGATTATTCTCTATTTCATTTTGTTATAACAGTGATTATATATATATGTATGTATATATATTATTATCTTACTAACTAAACGAAAGAATTATCAGAATATATAACTTGTAATCAAACAAAGCTTAGATTATGTAACTCATTGAAATCAGAAACTAAGATTTAGATATAGATATAAACATATAACAGTACATATATATCTTTATCACCATAGTTATATATGTATATATATATTTAGATATATCAAGAAATCATTATATCAAAATATTGTGAAATCAATCAAGAAAATAGGTTTAAATTGACCTAAAATATGATAATTAATCATGGGTAATGATTAAGGAAAGAAAGGAATGAAAGAACCCAAAGAAAACTCGAGTTACAGTAGTTTTAATGGTTGTCTCGACCATTTGTGTCGACACCAAGTATAGAGGTGTCGACACTTCTTTGCTGAACTCATGACAGCTTTTGTGTTCTAACTTGAAACTGACATAACTTAATCATTAGAAATCCAAATAAAGTTTTTCTTTTGTCTAAATTGAAGCCCTTGATGCCTTCTTTCCAACGGTTTTTACCGCACACATAAATTCAAAGTATAGAGAAAGTTATGGCCAAAATAGTGAACTGCTGTTATATTTGTGTCGACACCAAGCCCTTTTGTGTTGACCCTAATGACTCTTTTTGGCCCAGAACTCATTTGTGTCGACACCTAGTCACTTGGTGTCGACCCAAAGACCCTTTTATGCCTTTTGTGTCGACCCAAGCCCTCTGTGGGTCAACTGATGACAGTGAAACTTGGAAAAATGATTAAATTGAATTCAAAGACTTTTAAGGCTCCGTTTGGATAATGTTTAAAAGACTTTAAATCAAATAATGAACAACCTAACACTTGAAATTGACCTAGGAAGCCTTAGGTCCTGTTTGGTCATCAATTTAAGAATTTAATTAAATTAATTTAACAACAACATTGGGTTAAGGGATCGTTTGGTAGAATTAATTGGTTCTTTAGTTTCATGTAATGATTGTGATTATTGTATTACTATATCAGGGTGACGTACTATCCGCACAATATTCTTTCGCTTATAGAATAATTCAGATTCAAGGTGAGTGATTTAATGCTACTATCTGTCATTGAAAAATCATCAATTTTCCCAAATCATTTCAATAAAGATGTTTAAATTGTCTTAAATACTTTTATTGCTACAAAACTATTTTATAAATGTTTCAAAGAAGATATATTTATTTTAAATGCTTTCCATACAAGTGTATGATGAACTTTACAAGAACTCATGACAAAAGGTGATTTAAAGAAGATTATTTTTTTGATTAATATAAGATGCGAACATGAGAAAGAATTCTTGGGATATGAAAGAAGTCCAAGAGAAAACTCTCTTCTGAGGTGACTTTAGCCAACTAGGGAAGAGCACCGGTTTGACTCCGCGTTGACTCTAGTTGACTCAATGGTTAAGGGGAAGCCCGGGTGAGTCCGGTGACGTTAACTGGAATTGACTAGAGAACAATCTCAGGCGCCAACCTGAGTGACTCTTCTGTCGATATTGGATCCAATGGTCAAGAGACCTAGAGTAAAATGTGGCAATGATACTTATTTTATGCACAGTATAATACTGTTGCACTGATTGATTGATCCCACTCTTGTACGAGCATGTCGCATTATTATATGCTATGATATTGATTTAGTTTTGACATGAGAAGATATTGAATCCAAATGAAAATATACTTATTTTCAAGGGATAAAATGAGATGAAATGAAAGGTTGTGAATAATTATTTTCCTTACAGTATATATGCCATTCCATGATATGTTGTTATACAGATATTTTATTTCCTGTTTTATAACGGTACTGTACTATCATGATATCATTCGCCAATTTATACTGACGTTGCTTTATAACATTTTCATGTAATCATTGAGTTGAGGATGGACTTCGGTGGTGGATCCAGTGCTACGAACATCTAGGGCATTCATCATTTATCATTTACTTTTCATCTTCCGCATTTTAATTCAGAACATACTTAATTTATGATGGGATACGTTTACGAATATTATGGACGTTTTGACCCGATTTTGATGAAAAAGATTTTACGGTTTAAATTCATGAAGAATGAGTATCTAATTAGCATATAGATAGCTAATTTTTTATGGCCTACTTGGTTTATTGGGCCAATGCCCTTAAATCATGGTCGGTCACTATTCCCGAATTGGGGCGTGACAAGTTTGGTATCAAAAAAAAATTTATAAGAAAAAGTTTTAAAAAGTGCATTACATCATGTCTTAGAGGAGGTATGGATCCCCGAAGTCCTTATTATAGTAAGTCTTGATTGAATAGTATTAGGATTTACTTTATATTTGCTAATATTATGATATGAAGATGGCTCGTCCACGACGTACTGTGAACTCCGCTAACGTATCGACTGGAAATGCATGAGGAGAACGTACCCCAGTGACCACCCCTGTGATCGAAACTCCGAAAGCTCGAACGGCTCCAACTATTTTAGAAGTCCCAACGGTACCTACTACCCCAACTACCCAAGTAGATGACGGGACTTTGCAAGCTCTCCAAGCACAGGTAGGTATGCTGGCAAGGCAACAGGCTCAACCCCGAATGACGGATGAAGACAGATCGATGAGCCTGGACAAAGGTTCAACATTTGAGAAGTTCATCAAAACTCACCCTCCAGTGTTCAAGGGATCAACCAATTCCGATGACGCTGAGTCATGTAAGTTGAAGATCGAGAAAATATTTGAACATTTAAGGTGCACCGATGACCATAAGGTGTCGCTAGCAACGTATGTCCTAGAAGGTCAAGCTGAACACTGGTGGCGCATGGTTAAGCGCCAGTTCGAAGAAAAAGAGCAAAAAGTTACCTGGAAGAAGTTCCTAGAGCTATTTGATGATAAGTATTACCCCATAGCTATTAAGAAGCAAAAAAAAGTAGAGTTCTTGACCATGAAACAAAAAGAGATGACTGTGGCGGAATATGAAGCCAAGTTTGCTGAGCTGTCAAGGTTTGCACCGTAGTATGTTGCGGATGAAGCGAACAAAGTGGTGATGTTTGAGAGAGGTCTGCGTCCTGCCATACGCAGCCGGGTGTCACTATTCGAGACAAAATCTTTGACCAAATTAGTGACTAAAGCTCTTCTGGCGGAGAAGAGTTTAGATGATGTGCAAAAGCACAGAGAGTCTCAGCCTAAGAGGTTCAGAGACTCCAAATCAACTGCAACGGGAGGTTAGAATGGAAGAGGTAACCTTAACAGGAAGGTTCACACCCAAACCCAATCTCAAACTCAGAACGGGGGAGAAGTAAAGCCACAGACTTGGAACCCATGCAATAAGTGCGGGAAGGTCCACTCACGTGGACATTACTGTGATGGGACACCAAAGACATGTTACAACTGTGGCAAGACTAGGCGCCTGTCCACTTACTGCAAGAGTAATGGCACAGGAGGACCAAAGCAACAACAACCGGTTCAAGTTCAGAAACCACCAGCCTATATCACTGGTTCAACCTCCGCACAGCAGAACCAGCAAAGACAACAGCCCAACCACAACAAGGTGCAAGGTCAGGGAGCACCCACTCAAGGACGTGTCTATGCACTTACCCGTGAGGAGGCCGAAGCTTCACCTTCGGTTGTACAAGGTATCATCATTATATCCACCGTACCTGCTAAACACTTATAGACTCATGTGCTACTCATTCGTTTGCTTCATCGGAGTTTTTGCACCGTTTGGCGTTAGCTACTGAACCTATGGATAATTGCCTATTTGTGTCCACACCTCTTGGGAACACCATTCTTCTCCAAAACATATGTCATCTAGGAGTTGTTGAATTGGGTAACAGGGTGTTACCTGTAGACCTCGTTTCGCTAGCCATCCGAGATTTCGATATTATCCTAGGTATGGATTGGCTTTTCAAGCATCACACAACAGTTGATTGTTATCACAAGCGTGTAGTTTTCAGTATCCCTGGGCAACCCAAGTTCTTATTCTAAGGATACGTGGGGTTATCAGTCCTTCATGATAATCGGATATTGAGGGAGAGTTGCGAAGGTCTTCTAGCCTCGGTAATAAACACGAAAGAATCTGACACGAAGATGAGCAAACTTTCTGTGGTAAGGGAATTTCCTGATGTTTTTCCTGAAGATCTAACTGGTGTTCTGCCGGATCGTTAAATTGAGTTCACGATAGATCTTATTCTTGGCACTAGACCTATCTCTAAGGCACCGTACAGAATGGCACCTCTAGAGTTAAGGGAGTTGCAAACTTAGTTGCAGGAGTTGCTAGACAAGGGTTTTATCAGACCCAGTATGTCTCAATGGGGAGCTCCAGTCTTGTTTGTAAAGAAGAAGAATGGGTCAATGGAGATGTGCATCGACTACCGTGAGTTGAATAAGGTGACAATCAAGAATAGGTATCCGTTACTTTGCATTGACGATTTATTTGATCAGCTGCAAGGAGCACATGTTTTCTCCAAGAATGATCTACGGTCTGGTTATCACCAGTAGAAGGTCAGAGAGGCGGATATCTCAAAAATGACTTTTAGAACTCAGTATGGGCACTATGAGTTTTTGGTTATGCCTTTTGGGTTAACCAATGCCCCAGCAACATTCATGGACATGAGGAATCGAGTGTTTAAGCCACAGTTGGATCGATTTGTCATTGTGTTCATCGACGATATTCTGATCTACTCCAAGAGTAAGGAGGAGCACGAGAAGCATTTGAGGGAAGTCTTGCAAACTCTAAGGGAAAAGAAGTTATATGTAAAGTTCAGCAAATGCGAGTTCTGGCTGGACAGTGTGTCTTTTCTCGGACATGTTGTCGGCAAGAATGGCATATCTCTTGATAGCAGCAAGATCAAGGCGGTTGTCGATTAGGCACAACCAACGTCAGTAACCAAGATACACAATTTTTTAGGACTGGCAGGCTATTATCAACGATTCGTGGAAGGATTTTCTCGCCTTGCTCTACCGTTTACCAACCTTACCCAGAAAGGAGTAAAGTTTGAGGGGACAGACAAGTGTGAGCACAGTTTCCAAGAGCTTAAGAAGAGGTTAACTTCAGCACCGGTCTTAGCTATACAACTGGAGGAGGGAATTTTGTGATATATAGTGATGCATCACACCAAGGTTTGGGTTGCGTCTTGATGCAACACAGAAAGGTGATCGCGTGTGCTTCTCGATAGTTGAAGGTTCATAAGAAGAACTACCCCACTCACGACTTGGAGTTGACAGCCATTATTTTTGCATTTAAGATATGGCGGCACTATCTTTATGGGGAATCCTGCCAGATTTATACTGATCACAAGAGTCTGAAGTATATCTTCACACAAAAGGAGCTCAATCTAAGGCAAAGGAGGTGGCTCGAGCTGTTGAAAGACTACGATGTGGAGATACTCTACCACAAAGGAAAAGAAAATGTAATGCCTAATGCTTTAAGCAGGAAGTCTTCAGGAGACAGCTTAGCATATTTAACAGTTCAACCCCAGCTGTTGGAAGACTTGGGAAGAATGGAAATAGAGTTGCAATGGCGTGGTGAAACGGCTTTGTGTTGTCAGTTAACAGTTAAGCCAACGTTATTGGAGAGAATTCGTGTAGCTCAATGGGATGATCTTCAATGTAAGAAGAGTATGGAAGAGTTGCAAAATGGAGAGGTTAAGGACATCAACGTCGGTCATGATGGAGTTCTTAAGTTCAGAAGTTGGGTGTGTGTACCTGCCAACGAAGAGCTGAGGGAAGAGATTCTGACTGAAGCTCATAGTTCAGGGTACAATATTCATCCGGGAGGCACTGAGATGTACCGAGATCTCCGAGAGCATTTCTGATGGAGTGGAATGAAGAGGGATATAGATAAATTTGTTGCGCAGTGCTTGATTTGTCAGTAGGTGAAGATTGAACACCAAAGGCCAGCGGAAAAGCTTCAACCATTGTGACTACCTGAGTGGAAATGAGAGAACATCACAATGGACTTTGTGTCTGGCTTGCCGCATACTCGTAGTGGCATGACGTAGTGTGGGTGATTGTAGATCGACTCACAAAATCAGCTCACTTCATTGCTATTAAGATGACCTATTCCTTGGAACGATTGGCACAGCTGTATGTACGAGAGATAGTCCGACTACATGGTTCATCTGTCTCTATACTTTCGAATCGTGGTCAACGGTTCGTCTCTAAATTCTGGGGTGCTTTGCAGTCAGCTATGAGTACACGATTGGACTTCAGTTCAGCCTACCACCCACAAACTGACGGGCAGTCTGAGAAGACTATTCAGACACTGGAGAACATGTTGAGGGCTTTTGCTCTTGAGTAGAAGGGTAATTGGGACGATCAATTACCGTTGATGGAGTTCTCGTACAACAACAACTATCATTCGAGTTTAGGGGTAGCACCATATGAAGCCTTGTATGAGCGAAAGTGCAGATCTCCATTGTGCTGGTATAAAGTTGGCGAGAGGCAGCTTCTTGGACCAGATTTAGTAAAGGACGCGACACAGAAGATTGTTGTTATCAAAAATAAGTTCTTAGCAGCTCAAAATCGACAAAAGAGTTATGCTGATTCACAGAGATGAGATTTGGAGTTTGCTGTCGGTGATATGGTATTTCTCAAGATTTTACCTTAGAAAGGAATCATCCGACTCGGTAAGAAGGAAAAGCTGAGTCCCCGGTACATCGGACCTTTTGAGATCCTTGATCGTGTTGGCAAGGTAGCTTATCGTGTGGCCTTACCTCCTAGCCTAGCTAGTGTACATAATGTCTTTCACGTTTTGATGTTGAGGAGGTATATTCATAATCTGACCCATGTGATAGATTACAAATCGCTTCATGTTCGGGAGGACTTATCTTATGAGGAACAACCAGTACAGATTCTGAATACGAAGGATAAGGTTCTACGGAATAAGAGGATTCGTTTGGTCAAGATCCTCTGACGCAATCACAAGGTGGAGGAAGCCACGTGGGAGCGTGAGGATGACATTCGCGAACGCTATCCGCAGTTGTTCTCACAAGGTTAGTTTTAAATTTCGGGAATGAAATTTCTTTAAGGGGCGGGGAGAGAATGTAAAACCCGGTAATTTTTAAAATTTTTAAAAATTATTAATTGTTAAATAATTTATTTAATAAATTAAAGAAATAAATCAATTAAATAAAAATATGATTGCTAAGTATTCAGAAGTAATATTTAATTCAAAATTTCATTTAAACTTTCATGGTATAATGTTGATATTAATTAATTGGGTTAATTAAAAGAAAATAGAATAAGAAATGAGAGAAAATGAATCAGCAGAATAAAGTGAATTTAAGGTGGCTGCACGTCGTTGTGTGGAAACAGTCAAGTATTATACCTGTGTAATGACAGAATATTTTCGAGAATGAAGGGGACAAGAATGTACCTCTCTTTTGTTCCCTATAAATACCACTTCATTCCTAGCTCATTCACCATCTTCCAGCAATTCTCAGTTTACTCTTTTCCTCTGTGAGTTTCTCTCTCAAGCTCTCTGCTTTCGGTATCACCGAAATCACCACAACCATCTACCATCAATTCCGTTTTGTCATTCACAATCAGACGAGGTTCACCATCATCATCATCCTCTGGTTTCCATCATCAATTGTTAGTTCTGGTAAGAAGATTATTCTCTGTTTCATTTTGTTATAACAGTGATTATACATATATGTATGCATATATATTATTATCTTACTAACTGAACGAAAGTATTATCAGAATATATAACTTGCAATCAAACAAAGCTTAGATTATGTAACTTATTGAAATCAGAAACCAAGATTTAGATATAGATATAAACATATAACAGTACATATATATCTTTACCGCCATGGTTATATATGTATATATATAGAGATATATCAAGAAATCATTACATCAAAATATTGTGAAATCAATCAAGAAAATAGGTTTAGATAGACCTAAAACATGATAATTAATCAAGTATGGAGGTGTCGACACTTCTTTGCTGAACTCATGACAGCTTTTGTATTCCAATTTCAAATTGATATAACTTAATCATTAGGAATACAAATAGGGTTCTTCTTATGTCTAAATTGAAGCCCTGGATGTCTTCTTTCCAATGATTTTTACCTCACAAAAAATTTCCTAGTATAGAGAAAGTTATGGCCAGAATAGTGAACTGTTGTTATATTTGTGTCGACACTTAGCTTCAAAGTGTTGACCCTTTTTGTGCCTGGACCATTTGTGTCGACACGAAGCCCCTTTGTGTCGACCCTAATGACTCTTTTTGGCCCAGAACTCATTTGTGTCGACACCTAGTCACTTGGTGTCGACCCAAAGCCCCTTTTATGCCTTTTGTGTCGACCCAAGCCCTCTGTGGGTCGACTCATGGCAGTGAAACTTGGAAAAAATGATTAAATTGAATTCAAAGACTTTTAAGGCTCCATTTGGATAATGTTTAAAAGACTTTAAATCAAATAATGAACAACCTAACACTTGAAATTGACCTAGGAAGCCTTAGGT
>JAUTBS010017422.1:0-14447 GCA_032361285.1 Aequorea victoria
CTTGCGGTCTTACTTTTGCCTGGATTGTTTAATTTCATTAATTTTTTAACCCAGCGAGCCTCTCTTATTTTCATATATATATTTTTTTAAGGGTAGTACTTTTTAAGCTGGTCAAAATTGATTGAGGTATTGAAAGTATTTTCGTCTAGATCCATAATAATAACGGCTCCTCCTTTCATAATGGCTTTGATTATATATGGCCCGACCTAATTTGGCTTGAATTTTTCTCTTGGATCAAAGATAGGGGCTCAAATTTTTTTGAGTACAAGGTCCCCTTCCTTGAGGTCCCTGGTTTTGACCTTCTTGTTTAATGCCCGGACTACCATTTTTTGATAGCCTTAAACGTGAAAGAGCGCTCTCAGTCTTCTTTCGTTAAACAAAAGTAAGTCTTCGAAATGATCCCTCTGCCATTTTTCTTCTGGTATACTGCACTCTGCTATAACTCTGAGAAAATAAACTTATAACTCTACGGGTATGACAACTTCTATCCCGTATACTATAAAGTATGGGGTAACTCTTGTCAAGGCTCGGATTGACATCGTATAGGCCCAAAGGGCACATGGTAACTTTTTAGGCCAATCCTTACTGGCTTCTATTATCCTTTGTAGGATTCTCTTAATATTTTTGTTAGCCACCTCAACTGCTCCATTTGTCTGTGGTCTGTACGGGGATGACTTGTGTGGCGTGATTCTGTATTCTTTCATCAAATCTAGCACTTTCCCTGGAAGTGGGATCCATTAACGGATATAATTTTATGAGAAACACCATATCGGCATATGATGTTATGCTTGATAAACTTGGTCACGTGAGAAGCTTTGAGGACTGAAAAGGAAGCAGTCTCAACCCATTTTGTGAAATAGTCGACGGCTACTAAGATGAATTCATGTCCGTTCAAAGCTTTTGGCGTGGCTTTGCCAATGATGTCTATTCCTCAGACTGAAAATGACTAAGGAAAAGTCATACTGTATAGTTCTGATGGTGGAAGGTGTACCAGATTTGCATGGATTTGGTACTTGCGACGTCTTTTGACGAACTTAACGCAGTCTGTTTCCATTGTCATCTAGAAATAGCCTTGCCGTAAGACCTTCTTGGCCAACATTATCCCGTTCATGTGAGGCTCGCAGAGTCCGTTGTGCACTTTTTTTAAGATTTCTTGACCTTTTTCCTCTGTTACACAAAGCTTGTTCATCCCCAGATAAGCCCTTTTTTACAACTTTCTGCCACAGATGACAAATTGAGCTACTAATCTTTTAATGGCTCTCTTGTCCTTTTTACTAGAATCTTTTGGATATTTTACCTCATTGATGAAGTTCCAGACATCGTGGAATCACGACAAACCATCTTCTTGTTCTTGCTCTAAGACTGCGACTTCGTATGCTCTCATGCTCTTCTGTTCAATCACTAAAGGCCTCATTTTAGCTTTTGTAGGTATGTTAATCATGGAGGCAAGAGTGGCAAGGGCATTAACAAATTTATTCTGAAACTGGAGTACATGGGTGAAAATGACTTCTTCAAAATTGGGGATAAGTCGGTCGAGCTCCTGGTAGTACGGTATTAGTTTCTCCTCTTTAACTTTCCATTTCCCACTGGCTTGGGAGACGACTAAGGCGGAGTCACCAATCACTTCTAGTTTCCTGGCTCCTAATTCTAAGGCAACTTCTATTCCGATAATACATGCTTCATATTCAGCTTGATTGTTGGTGATCTCAAAGTTCAGTTTATAGGCCAACGGAACATGCGAATCATCTGCAGTGACTAGCAGTATTTCGATCCCATAACCGTATTGGTTGGAGGCACCGTCAAAATATAGCATCCATAGCTCATTCTCAACTTTCAACACGACTTCATTGGGAAACTAAAAATTTAAGTCTTCTTATCCCTTAATTGGCTGATCGGCTAAAAATTATCATACGACTCATCCTTTTACCAATTTTATGGTCTTGTATTGTAGTTTGAATTCGACCAATAGTAGTAACCATCGGTCCAATCTTCCTGTCAGTGCGGGTTTTTTGAACAGGTACTTGAGTGGGTCCATTCTGGAAATCAACACTACAGGGTATACCAACATATAGTGTCGTAACTTCTTTGATGACCACACCAAAGCCTAGCAAGATTTCTCCAATGGCGTGTATCGGGCTTCACAATCTGTCATTTTCTTATTAGGTAGTACATAGCCCTATCTTTGTCGTTATCCCCTTCTTGCGCTAGCATGCAGTCCATTGCAGACTCATTCACTCATAGGTATAGGATTAACAATTTTCCTGGTTCTAGAGGGAAAAGTACCAAAGGATTTTGTAAGTACTCTTTGATAGACTCGAAGGCATTCTAGAAATATTGATCCCATTAGACTTTTGTATTCTTTCTAAGTAGGCAGAAAAGTGGTTCACAAGTTGTAGTCAGCTTCGAGATGAAACGACTGATGAATTGAATTTTCCAAATGAATCCTTTAACATCTTTCTCCTTCTTCGGGAGAGGCATTTCTAGAATCACCTTAATTTTAGAAGGGTCCACCTCTATCCCTCTTTGGGTGATGATGAATCCTGATATTTTGCCTCTTATAACTCCAAAAGCATATTTATGCGGGTTCAGCCTCATTCGGTACTTCCAGATTCTCTCAAAGAATTTCTCTAAGGTTGGGGCCTATCCTTCATAGTCCTTGTATTTGACAATCATATTGCCGACATATAAGTCCACTTATTTTTGTAACATGTCATGGAGTAATGTCGTTGCAGCAATTGATATGTGCATCCTGCATTTTTTAAATCGAAAGGCATAACCCTATAATAATACGTCCCCCACGGCTTGGTGAACATGGTATCTTCTCTATCTTCGGGGGCTATAAAGATCTGGTTATTACTTGAGAATTCATCCATTAATGATAGCAGGGCATGGCCAGCAGTGTTTTCCATAAGGATGTCTATATGTGGCATAGGGAAGTCGTCTTTGGGACTTGCCTTGTTAAAATTGCGAAACTCAACACAAACTCGCACCCGACCGTCATTCTTTAGCCGATGGACAATATTAGCAACCCACTGGGGGTACTCTGTCACCTGAAGAAAGTCAGTGTTCACTTGTTTGGTAATTTTCTCCTTGATTTTGAGGGCCTAATCAGGTCTTACACGTCTTAGTTTTTGTTTCATGGGTTTAGCATCGGGATAGAGGGGGATTTCTTGATGGACAATTTTTGGGTCAATTCCGGGCATGTCTGTGTATGACCACGCAAAGATATCTTGAAATTCCTTTAATAATTTGATTAATGACTCATGTTCTTCATTAGATAAAGAAAAATCGATCTGGACCATTTGTGGATCCTTCTCAGTACCTAGATTTATTAAAAAAGTTTCTTCAATTAAGGGTTTAGCGTGAATCTCTTTTTCTTTTTCAATTAAAAGTTTTAGTTCTTAAGGAACAGCCCAATCAAAATCATCTGAGTCAAAAATTGAACATTCAAATGGAAGTATAGAAAGGTAACCAGAAGAGCTCTCCATATTATTATTACCAATAGCGAAGGTTGCAGATCTTAACATGTATTAAACTGAAATAAAAGACCGAGACATCCCAACAGGTGGATGCTGGGTGGACTTACCACTGGACTCTGACTCACTATCTACTTCATTTAAAATGTTGTATTCGTAAGCCCAATTATCTATTACAACGCTACCCTCGTTTGTTATTAAACGAGAGTAGTCGACTGGCTCATTGCTGCCCAACATGGTGATCTCCTCCATGCCTTCTTCTGCGTGTATCGGAGCTGCTCTCTCAAAGAGTGACCCCAACGTGAATTCTTCCAGATCCTCGATCATGTCTTTCTCACGCACTTTCTCTACTATGCCCTCATTTTTTGCCTCATCTTTCTTGGGCTGGCTGTCCGTCAACTGATGTTCAAAGAATATTTCTAGCACAAGTGTCTTTTGCCCAGACCTCTCTTCAATCCATGGTTCCAAAAATCTACAGAACGGAAAAGTCTCGCCTTTCTTTACAAACTGCCCATTCAATGGCTCATAGGCTGGCAGTGGGGCCAAATATTATGTCTTGCTTCTTTTGGCTTATGCCTTCCTCTGTCCTTTCACTTTCTCCTTAGCAAAGTCCTAGACTGTGGGCATGTATCACAGACCAAAGTTATGGCTATTGCCCTGAACACATATTGGTTTAGTTCTACCTTGTTGACTTCTTCCAAGCCCTAGGCCTGGGAAGTATGAGATTTTGCCCATCATAGTAACTGCCTGAGGTTTCACATGTAGCTGCTCTCGAGTCATCAAATTCTAAATAGTTATTATTTTATCAAATTTAAAACTGCTCAGGGTGAGATCTTCTTCCCTGTACTGTATTTCAAGCAAAGGGGTGCCATCAGTAACAGATGTCTGGATGCTTAATTTGTCAAAAATAGTCAGGATAACCCCATCCCTTATCATTTTGATTTTTTTTTATTGAGGGTGGATGGAACTGCCTGTACATTGGGGTTATGCAACTAAGGTCGGCCTAACAACAAATTAAAGGATGCCGGTACATCCAGTAAGTGAGATTCTATCTCACTGTTGGTGGGTCCTATGGTAACAGCGAACTTGACTACCCCCACCACGTTTCTACGGGTATTATCATAGGCTTGTACCCCTGGGTAATTGGTGTAAAGTCCTACTTTTTTAACCCAAGGCAGTGCGCTGTTCTAAGTGGGCAGACATTCAGTGCTGACCCATTGTTGATTGATACCACAAGTACCCATTTTCTTAGGCACTTTGCTATTATATGGAAGGGCTTGTTGTGTAGGGGTCCTTCGGTGGGCACATCTTTGTGGGCTCTTTCTTGGGTTCTGATCTTGAGTCTTTCCTTGATTCTATTATTGTTCTTGATTTTTTCCCTATCTGTGTTCCTGTCTTTGCTCCTGTATCTAGTTTTCTATCTGTACCTGTCTCTACTTCTATTTATGTTCTTGATCTGAATCATGTTCCTGATCTCATATTCCCTTGATTCCCCTTCGATTCCTTTTCTAATTTGTCTGTGTCTCTTATTCTACACTGTCATCTAGTAGGGTGTCAGAGGTAGAAAGGTCATCATCATTGGGGTTGTTCCATCCCCCACTTCTGTCTTATTAGTTTTCAATTCCTTCATCACCTTACTCATTCGAAGAGAGCCAACCATCATTGTCAGTATCTACGTTTGGGTGGTAGAAGGTAAACTCCATGTGTACCTCATCATTCGCTAACATGTTATCTCATTCCTCTAGCATTTCCTCTACATCTTCCAACACTACTAGGCCATTTTCCTCTATATACAGAGTCCCCTCTGCATCCAAAGAGCATAGAGAATTCTTTTCTATGAGAGGTGGACTTGGTCTGATGGCCTCTTTTATGAAGATATATATATTGGGATCATAGCAGGGTGAAGCTATGTGGATATGATTTAAATTCTGAGAGGGTGGGTTTATGTGCTTTGACAGTGGATTGGTGGTAACATTAGGCTTAGCCACCGTTGGAGGTAGGATCACCTTGTTATCAATCAAGTCCTAAATCTTGTGCCGAAGCTTCATGCAATAGTTGATGGAATGCCCAGGGCTCTGATGGTATTCACAGTACAAATCAAGGTTGTATCTGGCTGGGAGTGGAACGGGAATAGGCATTGGATCGAGGGGCTTAAGGTGCCCTTTCTCCATTAACCTCGTGAATAATATGGAGAGTGGCACACTCAGATGAGTGAATACTCAGAAAGGTCTGGGAGGAACTTACGTTCTAGCCTAGCTTGGCCGAGGGTTAAGAAGGTTCACTTTTGCAGCCCTCGACATGATATTATGGGGTGGATTTTGGCTAGTCTAGTTGGTTAGATAGTTATTCTGATCCTGATAAGGCCTCTAGGGTTTCTGCTGACTTGTGTATGCTTCTGTTCTAGCTTTTATGCACTCAATCTCTCCCGTCTCGAGGGCATTCTCAATCTCGATGCCCACATCAAACAGTTACTCGAAATTCATGAGTGGTTGAGTGATGAGGTACTTTCTAAATTGGGGTTGCAAGTTTTTTACTTCCATCCGGACCTGTTCCTTTTCTGTAGGCTGGTTAGTCATCTTTGTTTCTTTACCCCTCCAATAGGTCAGAAAGTCAACAAAAGTTTCCCAGGAAATTCTGTTTAGTGGTCTCTAGCTCCCTCATTGTTATGTCCAGTTGGACATTGTAATTGTACTTCCCGATGAACGCAGTAGCGATATCGTCCCAAGTCCTGATTCTAGTGGCTTCTAAGGTTAGAAACCATCGTTGAACAGCCCCTAAGAAGGACTTGTGGAAGAGTTGTGCTTTCAACTAGTCATCGATGCCCATGGGGGTTAAGGTACAGACGTACATCCATAGGTGAATCCTAGGATCCCCGGTACCATCAAATTTTTCTTTATCGAGCATCTTAAATTTTTTGGGCAGCTTGGCATCGGGAAAGAGGTAGAGTCCTCCAATGTCGAGCATATATTCATCTATCCCTCTGGCCTTCCTCAATACCTTTTCTAACCTATCACTTTTATCAGAGAGCAGGGCCACTCGAGCTGATGCTGGATCTATTACAGCAGTAGTAGTGGGAAGAACAACATCGAGAGTGACAATAGCGGGTCTATCCCTCAGAAGATCTGCGTCGTACTGATCTTCTTTCTAAATGAGGTCATTGACTATGTCATCCAGTGGATTTCTTATAACCTGATTAAGCTGAAGAGCTCGGATCTCATCCGAACATTGAGCCTGGGCCTGGGTCTGATCGTGGAGCGTGAGGGTCATGCCCTTCAAAACCCATTGCATCTCTGACAGAGTTTGGATCAATACAGCATTAATCATGCCATCTCGTATCATTGTTGTATTTTCTGGATTGGAATTTGATCTTTCAAGTCATCCACTTGGCAGCTGAATCTCGACGGGCGTGATGTCAGAGCTTGAAGAAGCAATGATAAACCCTGATAAATAGAGGAGAGATAAGAATGAATCAGATCGCAACATAAAATGTTTTAAAGCTCATGAAGCTTTTATGAGAGGAGCGTAAGAAGAATAACAAAGCTACGACAAAAAAGAACAAGGCAGGTGACCAAGACCCGGCGAATGAGCATGTAGGAATCCTGAAAAAGAACAAAAGAGTGCAGGTAATGATACCCGACTTAAACAAAAAAAAGATACGTGGAGCCTCAGCTCGATGATAAAGCAACTTGGGATTTCTTTGGAAAATCCTGGGCAAGAGGAACAAAGAGTGTGGGTGATAATACCCAGTTTAAATGAAAAAGAGGACGTCGAGATTCTGGATCTCTAGGCCTAAGAGGAGGTCGCGGGAAAAACCCAGCTTAGAAGAGCGTTGGAACTACCTTAATGCCTCGAGATTCTCAAAGATCCCAAAGAAATAAAATAGAAAAGGGTGTGGGAAAACCCAACTTATCTGATGAGATGCTAGATCTCAAATGGAAAATGGGTACGAGCAAGGCTTGACTTATCCGTTGAGACTTTCGTCTCTACGGCAAAGGGAGTGCAAGCATAGCTCGGCTTATTTGTCGAGACTCTGAATGTCTACAGTAAGAAAAATAAAGAGTGGGAGAGGATCCCTACTTACCCATCGAGACTTATCTCTCTACGGAAAAAAAATAGGAGGAGAAGAGAAGCCCGACCTATCCGTAGAGAAGCTGGAGCTCAGATGGCAAGGGAGGTCGGGGAAACCTGGCTTGTCCGTGGAGATGTTGGATCTCAGATGAAAAATGGGGTGGTGTAGGAGAATCCCGGCCTATCCGTTGAGATTCAAGATCTCAAGACAGAAAAGGGGTGCGAGTATCGCTCGGCTTATTCGTTGAGATTCATGATCTTATGATGGAAAAGGGGATGTGGGAGAAGCCCAGCTTATCCATTGAGAATCGAGATCTCATGACGGTAAGGCGTGAGAGCGCAACTCGACTTACCCATTGAGATTCGGGATCTCATGATGGCAAAGGGGGTGTGGGAGAAGCCCGACTTATCAATTAAGAATCGAGATCTTATGACAGCAAGGGGTGCGAGCATAGTTCATCTTACCCGTTGAGATTTGGGATCTCATGACGGCGAAAGGGGTGCGGGAGAAGCCCGACTTATCCGTTGAGATTCGAGATCTCATGACGGAAAAGGGGAGGACTATCGTTGGGAAGCATCGAGCCGCAGCTTGATGATAAAGAAGCTCGAGATTTTCTCAGAGAGTTCTGGGCAAAAGACACAAAGGGGAAGAGCACAGGACCTAGCCAAGAACTAAGAAACTGGCTGGGCCCCGACCCAATGACCATGAGATTAGGGATGACCAATAGAGGGTTCCGGAAAAAAGAATGAGACATGGGTTGATGAAACTCGGCTCTAGCAAAAAGAAAAGAAATTGGGCTAACAGCATAACGACCACAAAGGTTAGGAACAACCTCGGAGGGTCCAGGAAAAAGAATAAGGTACGGGTTGACGAGGCCCGGTCCTAGATAAAAAAGGGAGAAGTCGGGCTCAAAGCCCAACGACTACAAGGTTCGGGACAACCTCAGAGGGTCCTAAAAAAGAGAAAGAGATATGGTTTCATAAAACCCGACTCAAAGAAAAGACAAAGGTTAGGCAACGGCCTAATAACGTCAAAACACGGGACGACCTCGGAGAGCCCCAGGAAAGAGAAAGAGGCACGGGTTGATGAAACCTGACCCAAAGAAAAAAAAAGATTAAGCAATGTCCTAACGACGTCAAACCACAAGATGACCTCGGAGGGCCCCGGGAAAGAGAAAGAGGTACGGCTTGATGAAACCTAGCCCAAGGAAAAGACAGAGATTAGGCAACGGCCTAATGATGTTAAAAACACGGGATGACCACGGAGAATCTCGGGAAAGAGATAGAGACACGGGTTGATGGAACCCGGCTCAAAAGAAAGAAAATAGCTACTGTAATCAATCAAAAGCATACATAAAGAAAAACACAACCTAAAAGGGTGTTTATCCTAAAGGGAAAGTTCTAAGCAGACTAAATGCAATAGAAAAGGCTGGGTAGTCCAGTAACCGGGTACGTTCTGAATAGAGTCAAGAATATTCCTCCCCGACTAAGTAGTACCTGGCCAGGTCAAATAGTATGCAATAACCCTTTTTTCCATATCCAGAGGGACATATGGCCAGAAGGCTTCTTGCTTCTCCCACATAACCCCGAGACAGTAAACTGCCGAGGTGAAGGGTAGGCAAGCATTTGGCTTATTTAATTTTCTCATTTTTTCTTTTATTTTGAAAAAGTAACAAATAAAAAATGGAAGAAAGAAGATGGAAAACAATGCAATGCAATGTTAATACTAATGATAAATTTAAGACAAGAATATTTGAAATGTTTTTTGAGTTTAGCTCGCTTTCTTAAAGATTCCCAGTGGAGTCGCCACTTTGAGGAACCCTCTCGAAAAACTTGTCGCCCTCGTTCTTTAAAATTTTTAAACACGCCCTCAATTTTAGGATTTTTAAAAGAAAAAGAGCGGTTTTTATATTTTGAAAAGAGAGCCCCCCAAATGTGTTCGTGTTAAAGGCCGCACAATTGGAGTCGCCACTTGCTTTTTAATCGAAAACCAAGAAAACAAAACTTTCACGGAACTAGTCCGTCGTTACCAGAGATAATGGTTTGGGAGCTTGGGTACAAAAAGGGAATGTTAGGCACCCCTATCGCCCGATTCGAAGATCGGCCTCTACTTAACCATTTTTTTTGTTCTTGTCTTAAATTTATCGATAACAACATATACAGAACAGGGGTTGAAGAAAGATCATACAAAAGAAAACAAGAAAGCAAAACTCAACCTAAAACTAAGGTTTTCTATTCATATTCACACTTAATTGCATGTTAAATGGGGGATGGAAAGACATCAGTGCAATTGATACATAGAAAACATACTGTTAAACATAAAAAGATGTAGAAAAACTACTGAAAAAGCCACTGGTTTTAACAGAGGTGGCGCACGCCACCTCTCAACCTGACGCACGCCAACGAGACATGGCGTGAAGCCACTTTTGGACTCTCTAGAAGTGGTGCGCGTCACTATTGAAGACTGAGCTCGACACTGAAAGGTCCAAAAGAGGCTACTGTTTTGAGAAAATATTGTGCTATTGTATGCAATTGTGTTTTTATACGAGAAAGAAAATGAAAACATAGCAATGCACATAGAATCTTTAACACATAGTTTAAATCCTACATTTCATGCCTCTTCTACATACTTAAAAGCAAAGAAAAAGGAAAACTAAGCATGCTTTTCTAGAAAGAAAAAAAGATGCATAAATAAAAAATAAAATGAAGCTGGGGAGAATGAGGCCAACGGCCTCTTTCTCCCCTATTACTAAATAGAAAGAAGTTAAAGTAAAGGAAAAGATGAGAAAGAGTAGTTTACCGTATATCCTGGACGAAGAGTAAAGTTTCAAGCAATTCAGAAGTTTTAGAAAATACGATGCATTCTATCTCGGAAAGCCTTCTGTACAGTCCTCAAATCCTCAAAATAGTTCCGATGCAAGAATTTTTGTTGTTCAATTAGTCCTGTTTTGAAGTTCAAATCTCAATTTCAATAGAGTTTTTGTAGCTTCTTTGTTTTGGGTTTATAATTTGGAAAAGGTTTGATGCTTGTAGATTAGGGTGTCTTTCTCAATTTGGGCAGGGGTTTGATACTTGTTAAATTAGGGGTTTGATACTTATTAAATCAGGGATTTGAAATAAGAGGGGAAAGACCTCCTATTTATAGGTTTTGGGCAATGAAGCTTCTAAAAGAGGATAAGCTTCTCAAAATGTGGCACACGCCTGGTGAAGGTGGCGTGTGCCAGATTGGTAGTGGCGCGCGCCATGGTGAAGGTGGCTTAGGGCACCTTGACTTGGCGTGGCCAGGGCACAAGAAAAATGTGGCGTGCACCAGGTTGGAGGGAAGTGGCTTAGGATTTTGAAATGGCATAGGATTTTTGGAGATAAGTGGTGTGCGCCACTTAGAAGGTGGCGCGCGCCTGGTAGAGGCTGCACAGAGGGATGTTTTTGATATTTTAGGTATTTTAGGGTGTTTTGGGGTGTCTTGGGGTATTTCGAGATATTTCTTAGATTCTCGGACCTGCACAGAGTCTTCTTCAATGCGGCTAATGTATGCACTCATCATCGGAAACAAATTGAACAAGCCTATGAACGATTTAGTCAAAGTTGGGGTGTCTACACCTGGGGAGTAGGCCCATCAAAATCATTTGAGTCAGAAATAAAACATTTAAATGGAAGAACAGCAGGGTAACCAGAAGATTTCTCCATGTTATTATTATCAACAACGAAGGTTATAGATTTTGACATGTATTGAGCTAAAATAGAAGACCGCAACACTCAAGGAGGTAGGTGCTCGGTGGACTCACCACTGGACTCTAAGTCGGTAGATGCAAACGAGTCCAACTCAGACTCTAACTCACTATCTACAACATCCAAAACATTATATTCGTAAGCCCAGTTATCTATTACAATGCTACCCACGTTCCCTATTAATTTGGAACAGTCGACTGGTTCATCGCTGCCCAACATGGCGATCTGCTCCGTGCCTTCTTCTATGTATATTGGAGTTTCTCCCTCAAAGAGTGACTCCAACGTGAATTCCTCCAGATCCTCAATCTAGTCTTTTTTGCGCACTTTCTCTGCTACGCCCTTGTCTTCTGTCTCGTCTTCCTCAGGCTCATCGTCTGTCAGCTGATATTCAAAGAATATTTCTAGCCCGGGTGTCTTCTACCCAAAGCCCTCATGAATCTATGGTTCTGGAAATCTACAGAATGGGAAAGTCTCGCCTTCCTTCACAAATTGCCCATTTAGAGGACCATAGGATGGCAACAGAGCCAGATATTCTATCTTATTTCTTTTGGCCCATGCCTTCCTCTATGCTTCCACTTCTTTGTGAACGAAGTCCTCGGGTGTGGGCTCGTATCCCAGACCAAAGGCATGGTCATTTCCCTAAACATCTATCCGTTCAGTTATGCCTTCTTGACTCTTTCCAGGCCCTAGTCCTGGAAAGTATGACATTTTTCTCATCATTATTATCGCCTGAGGTTTTATATATAGCTTCTCTCCAGTAATCAAAATTTCATCAAATTCAAATTCAAAACCACTCAGGGTGAGATCTTTCTCCCCATGGTGTATTTCAACCAAATGGGTGCCATCAGTGGCAGGTGACTGGATGCTTAATTTGCTAAAAGTAGTCAGGACATCTCTATTCCTTATCATTTTGACCTTTTGATAGAGAGTGGATGGAACTTCTTATACATTGGTGTCATATAACCAAGGTCGGCCTAATGACAGATTGAAGGAGGCCAGTGCATCCATTATATGAAATTCTCACTTTTGGTGGGTCTTATGGTAACAGCAGACTTGACTACCCCCAGCACGTTCCTGCGAGTATTATCATAGGCTTGCACCCCCTGGGTAGTTGGTTTGAAGTCATGTTCTTTTAACCCGAGACGGTGCGCTATTTTGAGTGGGCAGATATTCAGTGTTGACCCATTATTGATCAAAATCACAGGTACCTATTTCCTGAGGCACTTAACTATTATATGGAGGGGCTTATTGTTTATAGGTCCTTCGATGGGAAAGTCTTTTTCTATGAAATCAATGACATTGTTCATCCGAGTAGGAGCACCATTCCTACTAGCTGCTCAGGAGTAGTGTCAATGGAGATGTTGGTTTTACTTAGAGCCCTCAACACGACTTGCCTGTATTTGTGGGATGCCATCAGTAGCCCCAAATACTCAGGTTAGCCTAAATTTTATTGAGTTATTTTAGTACAGTATCATCTTCTTATCTGGCTTCCACTACGGGCTGGCTAACTTCACCTTTCTCCATGTAAATGGGTTTAAAGTGTCTTCCACTCTTGGTCAAATGCTCGACCTCTTCTTTGGGGTCCCACAGACCATCCCATAGATTTGCAACAGTATTTACCTCGAATAGGTCTAATCCTTTTAATCCCCACAAATTGTCTTCTGCTGTTTTCTCTTATCCTTTGTTGGTTGCTGAGTAGTCTATGCCAGTTTTTGGATTTTCTTCTAGGGTCGGGCCCTGTTCTTATCTTTCCTCTGCTTCATGGTGGTTTATTTCCCTCACTACCCATAGTTTTTCCTATTTCAACTGTCATCAGGCCCTGAGTATTCCCTAATATCACTATTGAGAATAAAAAGGTCTAGGATGCCTTCCCTTTCTTTAGACATGATATTTAGGTCACCATTCTGCGTGCCTCTGCTCCTATTCATGTTCTTGGTAGTTTTAATATCAATGGGCCCAATTTCTATCACAATTTTGGCTTCCGTATTCTCATCTCCACTTCCCGGCTTGTTCAATTCTTAACTTTTCTCAGACCCAGTTTGAGTTTGACTGACACACTCTTTCTAAGGTTCTGATTCCGAATCTTTACCTGATCCTGTCTCTGTTTCTGACCCTATTCCTATTCCTAATCCTGTTTCTGATCCTCTAGTCCATGGGCTCCCCTCTGATTCCTTTTTCAGTTCGTCTGTGTCTTCCTATTCCACATTGTCTCCTGGTTGGGTGCCAGAGGTAGAAAGGTCATCATCATCGAGGTTATTTCAATCCCCACTTTCTTCTGAATGATTGCCAGCGGCTTCATTCCCTGATTCGTCCGCAGAGAGCTAGCCATCATTGCCGGTATCTATATCTAGATTGTAAAAGGTGAACTCCACATGCACCTCTTCATTTGCAAGCATGTTGTCCCACTTTTCTAACATCTCTTATGCGTCCTCCAATTCAACTAGATCATTATCCTCTATATACAGAGTCCATTCTGCATCCAAAGAGCATAAAGAATTTTCTTCTGGAAGAGGTGGACTTGGTCTGACAGCCTCTTCCAGGTAGATGTAGACACTGGGATCATAGTATGGGTGAAGCTCTATGGACATGGTTTAGATTTGAAGGGGGGTGAGTTCATGTTATTCGACAGCGGATTGGTGGTAACATTAGGCTTGACCGCCTTTGGGGACGAGATTACCTTGTTGTCGATTAAGTCCTGAATCATGTGCCAAAACTTTAAGCAATTGTTGATGTCATACCCAAGACTCTGATGGTAGTCACAGTATAATCCAGGGTTAAATCTAATTGGGAGTGGATCGGAAAGAGGCATTAGATCGAGGGGCTTAAGATGCCCTTTCTCCATTAACCTTGTGAATAACATGGAGAGTGGTACATTCAGTTGAGTGAATACTCTCTAAAAAGGTCTTTGTGGAAATGATGGTCTAGCCTACCCGGGCTGAGGGTTAAGAAGGTTGACTTCCGTGGCCCTCGATATGTTATTGTGGGGCAAATTTTGGCTTGTTTGGTTAGTTGGATAGCTATTCTGTAACGCCCCAAAAATTTGGTTCGTTATGAGACATAATTATATTAAATAAGGTTATTCTGCTGGCAACCATTCCACACTGATTAATATTTATCATATGGTAATAATACTTAGTGTTCTTGCACTGCACACTGTACGCCCTGTTTTAAATT
>JAUTBS010017533.1:0-14447 GCA_032361285.1 Aequorea victoria
GTTCTAGCAGGAACAGATGATATGATAATAGTACCTTGTACTATAGATGTTGAAGTTTTTGCCTCCTTGCAAGTAAGAGCGAAAACACGTCCCTGAGTAACTGCACCTTGACCTTGTTCCCTATTGAAAGCAGGCTATCTCTGATCTCCTTGACGATTATACTAACTTTGAGTTGGTCCACTGTTACGTGAAGGCGGCCTCTGATTCTGAAATGATTGTTGCACCTGTTGTCCTCCCGCTCCCTTATTTCTGCAATCAGGAGTTATGTGGCCAGTCTTTTCACAAGTAAAGCACTTCTTCGGTGTACCATCATAGTAAAATCCATGAGAGTGGATCTGCCTGCAACAGTTACATGGATATCGAGTCTGTTATCCTGCATTCCTATTAGTCTGAGTTTGTGGCTAGGTTTATGTATAAGTCTTCTTGGCGGGGTTGTCTCTAAAATTATTCCTTGTAGGCTTTGAATCTCTAAACCTCTTAGGTTGAAACTCCCTTCTCTTCTGGGCATCATTCAAACTCTTTTGTGCTAAAAGAGTCTTGGTCACCAACTCTGACAATGTCTTTGCCTCGAACAACGAAACCCTACTACAAATACCCGGGTGTAGACCTCTCTCGAATAGTACCACTTTATTTTTCTCTTCAACAACATATTGTGACGCGAACCTGGACAACTCAGTAAACTTTGCCTCGTATTCCACCACTGACATTCCTTTTTGTTTGAGCATAAGGAACTCTACTTATTTTTTCTTCTTGAATGCCACCGGGTAATATTTTTTATCGAATAACACCAGGAATTTTATCCAGATGAGCTCACGTTCTCTTCCTTTATACTAGCGCTTCACCATACACCACCAATGTTTAGCCTGTCCTTCCAACACGTATGTTGCCAATGATACTTTATATTCCTCTGTGCATCCCAACCGTTCAAAAATCTTCTCAATACGTAGCTTCCATATTTCAACATCATCAGGATTGATCGACCCCTTAAAGGCCGGAGGGTGCGCCTTCAAGAATTTCTCAAACACTAAGCTTTTATCCAAGCTCATAGATTTTTCCATGCTAACTATCCTTATTTGGGATTGTTGCCCAGTAATCATGCTTACTAGGGCTTGGAGAGCCTAAAGAGCTCCTTCAGAAACTGGGGGTAGTTGGGGCTTCTAGAACATCTGGTGCTACCGAAATAGCTGGGGCTGCTAGAGCCACTGGAGTTTTTGTAACTTTTGAGGTTACTGGAGTAGTGTGAGGGGTATACTCCCCTTGTGCATCCTCCGTAGTCGCATATCTAAAACTCACATTACATCTCGGGAGAGCCATATCACTGATGATCAATATAGAATAAGAACATATAGGATAATGCTCGATAAACTACTCACAAAAACTCATAACATATAGAACTCTAAGGATCCGAACATCTACTAATGATATGATGCAATATTTAAACTTTTACTTTGATACCACTCTTGTCACACCCTGATTCGAGAACAGTAATCGGCCATGGATCATGGGTCTTGGCCCAATGAATCAAAAAAGCCTTAATCATTCTATTAGCTAACAATATGCTAAAAGATATCAAAATGCATGAGATTTAATCAATTAAAATCCATAATAATCAATGTGGGACAAATAGCTCATAATATCTCAACAACTCATAATCATTTAATATTTATTTAATGTGAAAGCGAAATGCATGTCCTAAGATGTCTTATTCTTGGATTCCACGAAGCTACCGAGTACATCAACAAGCTTCTTCTCTGGTTACCTGAAATGTTTAATTACAACGTCAACTAAAACTGGTGAAGGGAAACATGCATAATAATATATAGTTCTAAACTAGGGGATTCAAATAGTTTGTACTTCAAACATAATCATGGTAAGAGATACACAGTATAAACAAAAGGGTGATAACACAACTCATTTTTTCTTCTTTACCAAAATATTTATATTTTTCTTTGTGATCTCAATATCAAGATGAGTCACCAACATATATCTCACACTGGACATCAGAGATGTCCACGATAATCTTAGGACATAAATATGTCAACAATATAATCCGCGCATAAAAATGTCAATAATATAATTAGGCAATCAAATGCTAATAATGGTATGATGATATGATCATCAATATGTGTGTGAGAAACCATTAACACCCACGGGATCCCCTTGGGAAAAATAAGTAACTAATGCCAGTATAAATATTTCTTGGGCCAGCTTTGGCCCGTTGAATCCAACATCGAACATAGAGTCACCTCAGGATGGTGCTTGAGTCTTTTTCCTAGACAATTCCACTTCAGGTCACCGGAGGCCCCAGACTGTCCCTTAAACTGTTCAGCAACCAGGGTCACCTCATTCTCCAGGCCGGATCCTTTTTCTAGTTTACCAGAGTCACCTTCGTAAAGGTCTGTCTCCTGAACTTTTCACATAGTCCTAAAAGAAGTCACATGATCGCACCATAATAGATAAAGAGATAAAATATTTGTACCATAATTTTATAAGAGCAATTCATAAAGTAACATAAAAGAATTTAAAACATATACATTTTCTTTCTAAAATAATTTGGGAATACGAGGATTTTATTGAAAGTACATAGCATGACAATCCACTCACCTAATATCCAATGCAAGGATAATGAAACAGCAAAAGCAATGTTGAAATCCACGTCACCCTGATTATGTAATACAATGTATCATAATCAACAATTAAAGCTAATTAAACCATTTATAGCTACCAAACGGAATCTCTCATGTTTATAAGTTTTAAAGTTTGTTTTAGATGTTAAATTAATTATTAATTGATTTAATTTATCATTAAACTGATACCCTAATAGAGCCTTAGTTTTAGAATTATCATTGGATGATTTCTATGAATTTTTGGTATTTTGAGTTGACCCAAAGGATCTATGAGTCAACATAGCAGAGAGGGTTCACGGTGTAAAAAGCCTCATATGCGACCATGAGTTGATCCAAGGGAGGCCATGAGTCCAATCAACTGAGAAGACTCTTAGTATCTCACTAAAAGGTGACTGTGAGTCGACTTAAAGGGCTCGTGAGTCAACCCAAGTCCAACAGGTGACCATGAGTTGACACATCAAATGCCATATGTCAACCTAAAGGTAGGAATCCACTGCATAAGGCATAACAGGTAACTCTGAGTCAACCCAAAGCAGAGTGAGCTGAGACAGCTCCTCTTCAGTCGACCAAAAATAGGCTTGAGTCAACTCAAGGAAGGAGTGAGTCGACTCAAGCCAAAGCAGGCTATCCTGAGTCGACTCAAATGGCTCATGAGTCGACCCTAGGTTGCAGGCTCGACAAAGAACCAAGGCTTCACATAATTGAGTTGACCCAACCTTCACGTGAGTCAACCCACTGGCAAAGGAACCTAGTTCTAAGGAACGTGAGTCGACCCAAAGTTTTGGACCAGTGATTCCATGGCATAAAATCATTGTAATCTAGGTTTTTTTCTTGCTTTATTCATCGTTATGATTATTTATACTTATTTCATCATAGAACCGAATGATATATATATAACCGTATATATATGATATATTTATTATTCATGGATTCCTTCTTATAATATATATCTATTATATGTCATTATATATATATATATATATCAATATATACATATCTGGATCTTGTTATGCTCCATCTGTGAATGTGATATATTTCTATATCCTTATACATTTTTGTAACCATTAAAGGTTTGGTCTTTTACAGGAGTTCACATATAATAATAGTGATATATATATATATATCTGTGTGTGTGTGTGTGTATGAAGAACAGAGGGTGAGAGGCAAACCATAAAATAGGGAGACCTATAGACGATGCTGATGGCACCAGTGATGGGTAGCGACGCCGACGATGGATGACATTGGTGGTGCTTGCTCGGTGGTGGTAGTAGTGTGTGAGGGGGAGAGCAGCCGAGAGGGAGAGAGAGAACGCAGAGCGATAACAGAGGGGATGAGAGTTCTGAGAAAGGAGATCCTGTTTATAAAGGATTGTCCACAGATTTTCAGGGATCATATCCCCCAAATCCCTCATTTTGGTTTATCTTCTATTTTTAAAATTCACCCAGCAATCATCACATGCATTGGAAATCCTTTGTTATTTTACTTTCTGCTTTTGTCTTCTTTTTCCTTATATAATTATTAACATTATTCTTTTATTATTTATTATTTTAAAAGTTTTAGAATATTAATTTATTTGATTAAATTTGAATGAGTTAGTTATTTTAATTAATTTATTTATTATATAAATTATCGGGTTTTATAGAACCTACCCGTTAATGAGGTTCCCTATTTATAGTGATATAGGCTTAATCTGGTAGAACTTCGTGAATTCGTGGGACTCTTTCATGATAAAGGAATAAAGATAAGTCTTACGCTTATCCCTAAGCGAGATAAGGCTGACTCCTTATCCTGCTAGACTGGTCACCTATCTCTAAGCGAGATAAGGGTTGTAGGGTCTCCACCTAGTGTCCTGGATGAGGTTAGTCCCGTCTCCCTCGCCAAATGATTAGGGATAGGCATAGTACCATATGGAAACATTGCGGTCGGTCCCTGTTTAACCGGTACATGACTGAGCCTTTCGGGTGAGCCGGTATGTTCAGCCCATGTGGTCTCTAATAATGAGTTCAGCCCTGTTCTTATGTTCTCAGTGCATGTGGTCTCTAGTGAGCTCATCCATGCTTGGTTGGGTCCTACTGATGAGTTTGGCCCCTTCATTTGCCCCTAACTTCTCTCTGAGCATTAGTGGTCGGCGAGGGAAGAAATTCTCTTGTAACGACGAGTGTGTCTTGTCAGTTTCACTATTCAATTGTACATTAGGTGTGATGTCTTTTTCACATCACTACATGCATGGCATTATTTTAGGTCCCAAGCCTAGTACTGGCATGTTACGTGAGATGCCAGGTGTCACACACTACATAGTCTGAGGTTTATGTTGCGTGTCAAAGGAAGATGACGTGCCCTACCATTTGATAGGTGTCATGCCCCCAATGGTGCTACGCGCGTGTGCCTCTCTGTGTGCACTGCTTGAGTTGCTGTAATTTCATCTTCTGGTCGTGCCATTTAATAGATATGACGACCCTTTGTCTTCCCAATGCAACTTTTTCCCCTTGGGGGCGCTTGGCATCCCTTTTGTGCCTCTAAATAGGTTATGAGGTCTCTATCTCCCCTTTCTTCATCTTCTTTCTAGAACCATCTCCTCTGAGCTCTAATTTTCTACAATTGTTGAACCAGTCAAGCTCTTATTCCAACTTCATCCTTGCCATCGTTGATTTTTAGCAAAGCTCGCTTCTGTGCCCGCTGTCCTGCGCATTTTGTTCCCTTCACAATTGAAACACCTCTAATAAGTCTGTATTCAATTTTTAGGCTTAGTTCTTTGTTTTTTCTTGCCTTTTACTTTAACTATTCTTCATCTTTTTGGGAGGCCTACATTTTTTGTGTTTACCCTCCCCTATAGTTCCTCTTCGAGCCCAGTTTCTCTCTTTTAGTTTTTTGGGTTGTTTGCTTCATTTCGTTTCAATAGCCTATTATGGTTCTGTTTCCCATTTGTTTTCACTTTTCATTACCCAAGACCGACCAAATTGTTCTTAGTGATCCACAAACTCGCCGACCATCACTTCTGCTCCTTATAGGAAAGTTTAGATGGATGTGCGAGGGTGCCACTAACTTGGCCGAGTTCTGATTATGTGACCATATTCCTAGTGACGTGACCTTGGCCTTGGTCCGAGCAAGGTGCACGAACCGTTGAGGGGCCAAACTTTGCTCCCTTTTCAATAGCCTCGGCCATCGAGGGAGGAGTTCAGTTTCCCGTCCACCCTTTACTCTGGGAGATGTTGTTTAGGATTAACCTCAGCCCTATGCAAGTCTCCATCAATTTCTTTCGCATAGTTATGGTCGTTATACAGCTCAATAGGCTGTACGCCCTTGGTCTCAACTTCCACGAGATCATGTATTATTATACAGCCCTATTGTATGCTTGGTCTTAATGTCATTGTTAATCTTAGGTGACACAATAATTGCACGCTATTATCGATCGTCATGAGGCACTGGTGAAGGAATGTCAGCTTCTTGAGAAGCATGGAGTGAAGACCTTCACCAAGTTGGAGGCGGCCGAGAAAAATCTTCAAGAGGCTATGGCTGTCCACGGCCAGCTATGGGCCAAGATTGGCAGGATGAATGCCAAAAAGAAGAAATCCGATAACATCCTGGCCGAGAATGAGCGTTTGAAGAAGGTAGAGGCGGAGGTCGAGGGGCTTAGGAAGGCGACTGTAGAAGTCGAGCAATTGATGGGTGCCGTAGCCGAGAAGGAGTTTGTCCAGAAGGAGGCCGAAGACAAGGCTTGCCAGGTAGGATGGGATGATTCCGCCCAGGAGTACATTTACCAAGTGAAGGAGATTCGCGCGTCCCTGCTAAAGTTGGGTTAGGAGTCAGCAATGAAGGCAGTCGGTGTGCCTATTGACTCGCGCTCTTCGGCCAGACTCCTCCCCCTATTAGCACTTCGACCGAGGCTACTTCGGGCTCAACGACTAGGGACACTCTTCCCAAAGGGGATGCTTAACTTGCATACATAAATATATTTTTGCCAGTTCTTCTTTTTCACATTTTGCATTGCATTTTTTGCTAAGCATGTGTCCTCGGCTTTGTTATTTTTTGCCGAACAATTTTGTTTGGCTTCGTTATTTTTTGTCGAACAATTTTGTTTAGCATTTTTATTTTCTACATAACAATTTCATTCGGCATTATTACTTTCCATCGAGTAATTATGTTCGGCTTTTGTGTTTTTCAACCGAGCATATGCCCTCGCTTTTGTTGGATTCCACCAAAAAATTCAATTCGAATTTGCGTTGTTTACAGTTTAGATAGATAGTTGAAGTCGAAAGAAGAGCAAGACTTTTATTTTATTAGTGAGAAAAGTAGACGGCCCTAAGGCCTACTATTCCCCTAAAAAACCAAAATGGATAACATGAATTAATGATAGAAAAACTTTAAGTGAATGACGTTCCAGGGCCGAGGAATCCTCTTTCCTTTCATATTTTTTAGCCCGTAGGCCCCGTGCCCTGCAACCGAGGTGACTCTGTATGGCCCTTCCTAGTTCGAACTGAGTTTTCCCTCATTGGGATTTTCGGTATTCGACATTACTCTTCTTAAAACTAGGTCACCGGGGTTGAACTCTCTTGGGTGCACCTTTCTTTTGTACGATCCCACCATTTGTTTTTGGTAGGCTGTCAAGCATATGAGTGTTGCCTCACACCTCTCTTCTACTAGGTCGAGGTATCGTGATAGGGCCTCGTTGCTGCCTTCAGTTATGAAGGTGTCCGTCCTTAGGGTTGGAAGGCTGACTTTGAGCGGAATGAACGCTTTGATGCTGAAAGCCAATAAGTATGGCATTTTCCCCGTAGAGCATCGGGGAGTCATTTTGTAGTCCCAAAGTAAGTGAGACAACTCGTCTACCCACTTGTCTATAGATTTTTCTAGACACTTCTTGATTATGTCTAGACTTATCTTATTGGAAGCTTCGGCTTATCCGTTTCCCTAAGGGTATGTTGAGGTTGAGTAATGATTTTAAATCCCCATTTTGACCGAGAATCTTTTGAATAGGAAGCAGTCAAACCATGTGCCATTTTCTAAGACAAAATCTTTTGGAATGCCAAACCTGGTGATTATGCTTTTACAGAAAAATTTCTTCACATCCGTGTCCCTAATCTAGCTTAAGGGTTATTCCCTGACCCACTTTGTAAAGTAGTCGGTGACCATTATGAGGAATTTCTCCTAAGTGGTGATTGGTGCCCGGCTGGGAGATGAATCATGGTTCCAAACATTTGGCACTTTTTTCACCTCCTGGCATATTTTTTGGCATCCTTCTACATGTAAGGCCACCAATAGTCCTGCAAGATTGCTCAGTGGGTAAAGGACCGACCCCTTGTGTGGCATTTGCAAATACCTTCATGAATTTTGAAGAGCATAACTTCTACCATGCTTGGGTGGATGTACAGAAAGTATGGGATTGTGAAGGACTTTTTGTAGAGTTGGTTAGAAGGTGAGGGCCAGTACCGATCTGCCCTATGTCAAACTCTTTTTGCCTCATTGTCGGTATGAAGCTCATCTTTTTGTAAGTAAGCAATGATCGGGTCTATCCAACTCAGGCCAAGCTCTGTTGTGACCAAGACCTCTTTGTTTTTGATATTAGGGTCTTCTAGATGTTGGACTATAACCGTTATTTGTCTGCCAGGACCGAGGATAGAGGCCAGGTAAGCCAAAGCGTCGGCGTGGTTATTTTGGCTTCTTCCTATTTGCTTGATTTTGAGAGAGTTGAACTATTTGAACAGTTCACTTACTGCTTTTATGTACTTGCTCATTCGCTCATCTCTTACTTCATTGTCTCTAGTGAGTTGGTTGGTGATGAGTTGCAAGTCGCTGTAGAGGATGATGTCCTTTTCCCCAAGTACTTGGTGGCTCGTAGTCCAAATAATACCACTTTATATTCAGCTTCATTGTTTGAGGCATAGAAGCTGAGTCTGTCTGCTTTCTCTAATGTCTCTCCTTATAAGGAGATTAGTACAATCGAAGTCCAGCTCTTCTCTAGTTTGAGGAGCTATCAACGTACAGCCTCCAAACATCTTCTACAAACATTTTCCACACTTCTGACGCACTCGGTCCCCTAGCTCGATCGCACTGTGGACTTTGGTCAAGCTAGTTGTTTTTAGGGGACAATCGTGGTGATGTGAAAATTTAGCAATAAAATCTATCAGGACTTGTGCCTTTATTGAGGTTCTGGGGTTGTACTTTATGTGGAGGTTCCCGAGCTCAACTGCCCACTTCACCAATTTTCTAGATAAGTTAGTCTTTCTGAGTACGGCCTTCAATGAGTATTTTGTGAGGACTGTGATTGGATGCACTGGGAAGTAGGGCATGAGCTTCCTAGTAAGAGTATAACATGACCTTATAACAGTACAACATGAACTTCATTGATAGGTTGCTCCGGTGTTCTTGAGGCCGAACGATATGACCTTATAATAGTATAACCCTCATAGGGTGATGAATGTCATTTCCTCCTTGTCTCTACCGAACAATGCAGCTCATCCGCAAGTGTCAGGCTATTGCGTCCACCAGCTAATCGATTTTCGATAGTGGAAAGTTGTCTTTTGGCTAGGCCTTATTGAGGCTGGTGAAGTCCAAACACACCCCCCAATTTTCATTCTTTTTCTTTACAAATATGGTGTTCGAAAGCACCTTGGGGTATTGAACTTCCTCAATTGCCCCTACTTCGAGAAGATGACCAACCTCTTCGATGATAGCCTTGGTGTGCTGTACGGTTGACCGTATGCTTTTCTAGACCACTAGCTTATGTCGCCGGTCAACATTAAGTTGGTGGAAGATGAGGGGTTGACCCTGAGCATGTCATATGGGCTCCATGCAAACACCTCTTTGTTCCTTTTGAGGAATCCCTTAAACTCTTACTCGGTAAGTGTACTGTCGAGCAAGAAATCCTTCTTATTGTCCAGCTCATCCAAATAAACTTCTTGGAGAGCTTCCACCATTTTTTTAATGGCTTTAACTTCTTATGAGCAGGCTGAATCTACCTGCTCGTCCACCAATTACACCTGGTCTGTTCATTCCTTGGTTTTTGGTGAGATAACAAAGCACTGCTTCACTTCTAGTTCGTCACCCCAGATTCCTTCCACCCCATTCTTGACTGGAAACTTTATACGTTGGTGGAAGGTTGATGGTATATCTTTGAGATCATGAAGCCATGTCCTTCCTACGATGACGTTGTAGGGGCTCAGTGCGCTAACCAACAAGAACTTGGTTGAGAGATTGATCGACCCCACTTGGACTTGTAGCCTTATTCAAACGATTGGCTAGATCGGTATAGCGTTGAAGATGACTAGCAGACATGTGGCTGACATTAGGTCTGTCTCCTTGAGGCTAAGATTTTTTAACAAATCGAAGTACATAATTTCGATAGAGCTCCTCTCGTCCACCAAGAGTCTCTTCACATCAAAGTTGTTGATCCCCAGTGTGACGAAAAGTGTATCATTGTGAGGGCCTTCAACTTTTCCCAGATCCTCGATCAAGAAACTGATCATGAGGGTTCATAATTCTTTTTCCTTAGATTATTTAGCTTTGAACATTTTTTAGGTTTGCTCAACCTTCATTACCTTCTGAAGATGGCCAACCTCCTGAGTCGTCCCTCTCAGCCTATTCTGTGCTCATAAACTTGTACTATCGTGTATGATGTTGATTTTTATTCCTGCTATTACTCCGCCGATGTGCTCATCCTAATTTTCTTCAACATTAGTCGGCATGTCAGCTTCTTCTCTATTTTCTTCTTCCTCTATGTATTTCTTTAGATGCCTAGAAGAGACCAGATCTTCAAGGTGAAACTTAAGGGTCGACATTCCTATGTCATGTTCCCCTTTTCCTTGTGGTAGGAGCACTACAGCTTGGGATTCCTTTTCTTGGGTTCATCGATCATTCGTGGTGACCACTTAAGAAGGGCTCCCTATTGATCTTCTCCAGGAGCTTGTAGATGGGCTCTTTGAACACGGTGTTGATAGCCTCGTAGGGTCAGGCCTCTTTTTATGCCCCAAGTCATCCCTGGAGCCTTTGTTCTCCTTGTGAGATAATTCCTTCTTTGGCTCTCGATTAGCACATTTGGGTGATGATTCTCGATCATCCTTTGCCATGGAGTCATGTACGCGGGCATGCTGCTCAATGCACTTCATGAGGTCCTTCATATTAATGGATGACCTCTTCATTAGGGAGCGTTTCAGTCGGCTATCTACTTGGAGGCCAAGTTTGAATGAGATGACCGCCAGTTTTTCTTGGCAATCATCTATTTCATTGTAGGTATCCCAGTAGCGGCGATCGTATTCCTTTAAAGTCTATTGCTTGTCCTTTTTGAGTCCAAGAAGGGCATCCTCCTCCTTCGAGAGTTTTGCGTTCGCGGAAAATTTGGTAAGAAATGCCTCTTAGAGCTACTTCTAACCCAATTACTCTCCCCGACCGAGCTTTTCAAACCATATAAGTCTAGATTCTCCAAGGCTTTCTGAGAAGCATTGTCACATCAGCTCGTCACTCTAATTCTAGAGTGACATTATCTGTCGGTTATGGATGACGTGCATGTAGGAGTCAATCTTACAATCATAACTATTAAACTTTGGCATGGAGAACTTCCTTAGCGCCTTGGCCTTCTCAATCTTGAGAGTGAAGGGGACAAAATGAGCTAATCGAGTTTGTGGTCCCTGACCATTTCATCAGGCAGATCCTCTTGTTGGCACGCCTTTAGAAGGTCTTCCTCTGGTTTAGCAGCTCGCTCATCTCTACTTCGTTCATCCTTATTTTTTTCATGGGGACTAGCAGACCATCCTTTGGGGGAGTGTCCTTTAGAGGTCAGATTTTAGCTTTGTCAATAGACTTTGTGTCTGACCCATCCCTGAGATCCTCTGGTTGCCTGACAGACCGAGAATCGTGGCTGATGGTGTCCCCCTGTGGTCTCTTAGCCTGGGATCCCTCAGAGTGTAATTGTCTGCCTCTTTGCTCCCCCTAGGACATGGGATGCTCTAAGCCTCTTTCTTCTTGGCTTTGAGATTTGCAGGTTGCTTGGTCGTTGGCCTCAGCCACTGTGTTCGCACATTTGCTGGCCTTCTATCAATCTGGTCGAGCAACCATTTTGAGTTTCGCCTTGAGTCACAGTAACTCCATTCTGAGGTTCTCAATAAGTTAACCCTCTGGTCCATCTTTTTTTTGATCCATTGTAGCATGTCTTAGGGCAGCAGATCGTCATGCTGATGGTGCCCTTTGATGTGGAACTAAGGGCTATGCCTTGGGCTCTTGGAATTCGTCGGACCCTCCATGTTTTCCCCCTTCTTCTGTGTGATACGGGTCCGTTCACATGCTCTAGGGATGCTTTGTGATTCAAAGTCTTTAGATCCTATGGCAAAAGGCTAATTGGGTTCCCACAGACAATGCAAATTGTAAGGGGGTGAAATAATGATGGTGGAACTAAAAGAAAGCCTTGCCAAAGATCTATTGGAACACGTATGAATGAAGTATACAAAAGAACACACTGTAGTGCTAGTTCGACCGGGATGGTTGGCAGGAAGAGTACTCTAATGCTTAAGTCAAAAAGATCTGATGAATACTCTTTAATGCCAAAGTATAAAATAGTGAACCTACCCGTCAATGAGGGTATTTTCTCCTATTTATAGTGATAGAGGCTTGCTCTAGTGGAACTTCCTAGATTCGTGACACACTTTCATGATAAGGGGATATAGATAAGGCTGACCCCGTATTATTGGGCGAGATAAGGCTGACTCTTTATCCTACTAGGTTGGTCTCCTATCTCTAAGCGAGATAAGGGCTATAGGGTTTCCACTTGGCGTCCTGGATGAGACTGGCCCTGTCCCCGTCATTGAAGTTAAGGATAGACACAGTACCACATGGTAGCATTATGGTCAGTTCCTGATTGACCGAGCGCGTGGTTGAGTCTTTCGGGTGAGGTGGTATGTTCGGCTCATGTGGTCTCTGATAATGAGTTCGGCCCCGTTCTTATGTGCTCGGCACATGTGGTCTCTAATGAACTCGTCCATGCTTGTTGGGGTCCTACTAATGAGTTTGGCCCTTTCAAAGTCCATTTTAGATAAGGCTTAGCCATTTTATTACCAAAGAACTCAGCTCAGGAGTTAAGGAACGAAGTCGGAAGGGATTAGGCACCTACCTCGCCCAACAATTATGTTGATCTCTACTCATCAATCATTATTTTATAATTAATTCCAATTGAGCCCCAATGCATGAATGTCAATCAGGATAATATAAGAATAACGAAGATTAGATTATCCAAAATTAGAACAGGGATAGTGTATCCTTAGATAAGGATATCATTATTTTGGTATATGGATAGCGTATCCTAAAATGAGGAGAGCTTATCTGCGAGAGGGACAGTCTCACATTTTTTTTAAAATTTTTACCAAGAATTCTCCTAAGGCTTGAGTAGGACCGCGGGGCCCTAGAGATTTTAATAAAAAAAAGATAAAATGAAATAAAAAAAGGGAAAAAATAGATGAATTTAGTAAAATTGAAAATAATAGGTTTGATTGAAATAGGTCTTTTTAGAAAAAGTGGTTTAATTAAAAAAGAACTCCTAAAATCTTGAAATTGGTTAAAAATCTATCCCTCTTTTCTACGATTTTTCATTATCTTTGAAAAATAAGTGATTAGCAGTTTTTCTTGAAAATCATTTATTTGGTTTTTATTAACAAAATGATTTGTTTTTTCCTAAAAATCATAAAAATGTAAAAAGAATCTCTCTTTTTGTGACAAAACTATGATTTTGAGTATTTTTAAGTTCGAACACACATTTACAAGGATTTATTATCATCTCGCCGTTAAAACAGATTAAAACATACAAATACAGATAATGTAATTTAAAGAAAATCAACCATCCACAAAAATAAAAAGATGATAGAACAAATAATAAAATGGCGAAATGTTGCTTGCAGTTACTCTATTATTTACATAACGCGAAAGTTAAAGAAAATTAAATACAATGATGAGTGTCAATGATTCACTAAGTATTTCTTAGATTTTAAAATATTTACGTTCAAGAAAAACAAACATAAACGAAAATAAAGAGAAAATGATGATCACATTCTAAAGAGACTAAATGACGATCCGATAATCAATCATTTTTTATATTTAAATTAAAATTAAGACTATTAGAAAATGCGAAGGATCTGAGGAATAATGTCTATTTGGTCGTTTTATAACATAGATCATGTTTATGCACTTTGACAAATAGAGAATAAGAAAAAATACCTTCGAACACGTAATATGAAAATTCGTCCATATGATCCGTCAATCGCCCTCACTTTTCTTGCCTTTTGAATTTCTCGTCAAATATCGCATCGGTTGAGCCATCAATCGTGAATTTAGTATCACAATATTGTCGAGTTTTGTGTTTTTTTAAGGCTTATAGATTTAAAGAAATTTAAAATTTTAAAAATCTTTTGAGCCCGGATCACTAGGGGATTTGAGAGAATTCGTGGGTAATTGGGTTAGCTGGGGTTTTTTTAGCTTTTTGAAATGCATCCCTAATTCTCGGGAGAGTGTTTGTTTATATAGAGTCAATGGACTAAATTCTAAATCCTTTCATGATTTTTTGGGCTTGGAATAAGCACAGGGCGATAGGAATAATACCAGATCGCGAAACAAAAGCCTGAAAGCCAGGTCCGAGGTAAAGTAGGTCCAACTTTCCTACTAGGCCAGTCCGGCTCACCGTGGGCTTTCCAAGGAGGCCCTTTGGCCGGTCCGACCTTCTTTGGGGGGTTCGGATTCTTTTTTATTTTTTGTATTTTTTTATAAATGTTGAAAAGTAAGTTCAAAACTCATAAAACTCTTACATTTGACTTTTTATATTTAAAAAAGTCCCAATTCCAATGAACT
>JAUTBS010017644.1:0-14446 GCA_032361285.1 Aequorea victoria
TTAAAAGTTTGCCATCAACCCATTCACCCCCCCTTTGGGTTGATTGTACCTAAGCTCAAACACCTTAGTGTACCCAACAAAGTAGTCATCCCAATTGAAATAAGATTCGCAGGTCATCGAACCTCCAGCTTCGACGAGAGTGCAAACGACCAAGATCTCCGAGAAGGCTTGGATCAGGTAGATAAAATTCGAGAAGCCTCAACTTTTAGAACAACCGTCTATCAACAAAGAATGAAGAAATAGTATGACAACAACATCAAAAAAAAGAGTTTAGAATAGGGGACTTAGTCCTCCAAAAGGTGTCACTCGCCACCAAAGATCCCCGAGATAAAAAACTAGGGCCGATCTGGGAAGGACCTTAACAAGTTGAAAACCGAGTACGATCTGGGATATACCGACTGAAAGATGCGAACGGAAAGAAACTTCCACATGCATGGAATGCCAAGCACCTTAAAAAATACTACCAGTAAAAGAGCTTGTAAACGCCCTCAATAAAAGTATCCCTTTTTATACATCCTCTACTTTATGTTTTCTACATAGACTCTACATTCTTGACAGTTCAACAACCATATCGCTTGAGGATCTGGTTGGCTAAAGAATGGTTGGGTCACCTGAGGATCCAACCGAGGCCTTAAAGACTCCTACAAATTCAATAGCTAGGTTTCTTGAGGACCTGGTCGGCCAAAGAATGGTTAGATCGCCTGAAGATCTAACCGAGACCTCAAATACTTTGACAAAATCAATAGCCAGATCGCCTAAGGATCTGGTCAGCCAAAGAACAAATGGATCACCTGAGGATTCAACCAAGGCCTTGAAGGTTTCTACAAAAGTTCAACAGCCAGATCGCTTGAGGATCTGGTCGGCCAAAGAACGGTTGGATTACTTGAGGATCCAACTGAGGCCTCAACTGAGGCATTGAAGATTTTTACAGGGTTCAATAGCCAGGTCGACTGAGGACCTGATCGGTCAAAGAACGGTTGGATCGCTTGAGAATCCAACCAAGGCCTCAAAAACTTTGACAAAAGTTCAACAACCAGATCGCTTGAGGATTTGGTTAGCCAAAGAACAGTTGGATCGCTTGAGGATCTAACCGGGGCCTTGAAGATTTCTACAGGTTTCAACATCTAGGTCGCTTAAGGACCTGGGCGTTCAAAGAATAGTTGGATCACCTGAGAATCTAACCGAGGCCTTAAAGACTTTGAAAAAATCAACAACCAGATTTCCCAAGGATCTGGTCAGCCAAAAAATAGATGGATCACCTAAGGATCCAAGCGAGACTTTGAAGGTTTCTATAAAAATTCAATAGTCAGATCGCTTGAGGATCTGGTCAGCCAAAGAATGGTTGGATCGCTTGAGAATCCAACTGAGGTCTTGAAGATTTTTACAAGGTTCAATAGACAGGTCTCCTGAGGGCCTGTTCGGTCAAAGAACGGTTGGATCGCTTGAGGATCCAATCAAGACCTCAAAGACTTCAAAAAAATCATTAGCCAGATTGCTTGAGGATTTGGTCAGCCAAAGATTAGATGGATCACTCAAGGATCCAACCAAGGCCTTGGAGGTTTCTATAAAATTTCAACAATCATATCGCTTGAGGATTTGGTCAACCAAAGAATGGTTGAATTGCTTAAGGATCCAACAGAGGCCGTGAAGATTTCTATAGGGTTCAATAGCTAGGTCGACTAAGGACCTGGTCAGTCAAAGAATGATTGGATCGCTTGAGGATCCAACCGAGGCCTCAAAGACTTTGATAAAACCAATAGCCAAATTACCCGAGGATCTGGTTAGCAAAGAACGCATGGATCGCTTGAGGATCCAATCGAGGCCTTGAAGGTTTCTACAAAATTTCAATAGTCAGATCGCTCGAGAATCTGGTCGGCTAAAGAATGGTTGGATCGCTTGAGGATCCAATCGAGACCTTGAAGATTTCTATAGGGTTCAATAGCCAGGTCACCTAAAGATCTGGTGGGCTAAAGAATGGTTGGATTGCCTAAGGATCTGACCGAGGACTCAAAGACTCCTATAAGAATTCAGACGCCCAGATTGCTTGAGAATTTGGTCGGTCGGATCCTTGGGCGTTCAACAAGGATTACCTCATGGTTTGGTTGACAAAATAGCAATAGGGTTACTAGAAAGCCCGACCAAGAACTCAAGTACTTAGACAAAATGTGAAGAATCTCTCAAAAATAAAAACTGACTGAGGTATTCAACACTTGGCAAAATAAAAATACGAAAGGTAGGGAGTCATTCAGAAAGAATGACCGAGGCATTCAACATTTAGAAAAAATTAAGAGAGCAAGAGTAAGACATCATTGAAACGATAGAGTAAGAAATAATTCAAAAAGGACCATTCTATTCATTCATCAAAAAATAAATTTGTTTCTACAAAAGAGTACATAAAAAGATAAAAGATTACAAAGAAAGACTAAGGTGGGGGGAGGCATGCTTCTCTTCCTCGCCTGATGGGCCTTTGACCTCTTCATTGTCGTCCCAAAGGAACAGGGAGAACTCAATCTCCTTGAAAGTGGAACCGGCTTGGGTCGTCATAGCATTGAATCCACTGATATAGTAATCACTGGTCTCGATAGTGAATTCATGTGAGGCCTTGAATCCTTCAGCCGCTACCTGCTCAGCCTTCGCCAGTCTGGCTGAGAGTTCAGTCACTTAAGCCTGGGCATTTGTAGCCCTCCTCTCTGCTATAGCTACCACAGCCTCCATCTCCCCGACCTTCTCCTCAGCCCGAGCTCTCTCCTTCTCAGCTGTGTCCCTCTCAGTAGGGAGACCAACCATTTCCTCCCTAGCATGGCTAATGACCCGTTAAGCCTCATCATGGGCCTTCTTCAGTTCCTCGCCTTGCTTTGGAAGTTTGGCTTGCAAGACGGAGGTTTTCTTGCTTTCATTAACGGCCAAGGTCTCGCGCTGATAGCACCTGCTAGACAGGTGAATCGCCCGAGCATAAGCCTGTAAAACAAAATATACAAAGAAATCAGCGATGACAAACACAAGAAGGAAAAATGAAATGACAGAGCTAGGGATAAAAGTTTACCCAAGTAAGGTCAAGGATCAAGTCCTTGGCCATGCGAGTTATCCCAATTTCGGTGACGAAGGGGTTCTGGTCCCTAACAAAGTTTGCCATCCTTGCCAGAGCCATGTTTAAGTTGGTCAACATTTCTACGGGGGAGGAAGAGGCAGAGGGACCCGTGGCAGAAGGGCCGACAACAGTTGATGGGCTGACAATAGAAGGGCCAACAACAGTTAAGGGGCCGAGGGCAGCTGGAAGGCTAGGAGCAGCAGGCGCGATCGGGACTATGGCTGAAAAGATCTTCACTGAGGGGGTAGTCCTCATCGGCAGAGGATCTTCTGGATCGATCTCCACCATATTCACCATCGGGGCCTTGGTTGCAGCAGAGGGGGTCTTTTTTGGCTTCTTGGCCACAGTGGCCCCAACGTCCTCAGCGAGATGAGCCTATGCCTTCACAAGGTGGGTCTTTTCTGGCCTTTTCGACATTCCTGTTTGAAAGATAGGAAAAAAAATTAGAAATATAAGAGATATATTAAGAGTTAAGATAAAAAAAGAAAACATGATCGCCCTCGAAAGAGATTTCTACAAATGAATAAAAAATCTAACTTAACCTCTATTCGGGTATAATAGTAGTAAGTAGGGTATCGGTCCTCAGGGATATGAAGGCTGAGTTGATAAAGTTTATTTGATTAATTCTTACAATAATTTCAAAAAATGGTTTTTGTTTTGTTTGAACTACATAAAGATTATAATAAACGTTACGAAATAAATGAAGAGAAGGCTTAGGGTTTTGAATCCACTTTAAACTTGTAGCAATAATTTATATATTGATTAAGAAATTATTATTTGAATCTAACTCAACCCATTTGGCTACAAGCACTAATAAGGTCATCAAGAATATAATTATAACCAAGATTCGGCATAGAATATATTAACTAAGCACGATTCGCCTTCGACAAAGTCTTAGCACGATTCATCTTCGTCTTAGCATATTATATCTCAAATATTAATCATAACACAATAAAATTATTGTATAACCATGCATTTAGAATCACAGAAAATAAACACAAAACGTAAAAATATTTCTTTTATCAAAAGCTTAGATTGAATCCAAGAATCTTAAAGTTATACAACCAAAGATTCAAATAACTCATACCAAAATTCAATACATAAAGTTGAAATTACTTGTTTAGAGTTTCATCTCTATCCCAAGAGAGAAGACCCTAACCACTCATTGATGACGGATGTACCAAGGATTGGAGCATGACCACCATGGAGAACCTTTGTACTTCTTCTTTTCAATCACTTGAGAGAATTATGCAGAGAATTCTCCTATCTTTTGTTGAACTTTTCCAAACTCTCATCTCTTTTGTTGAACTTTAGCCTTCCTTTTATAGAGATGCTTGCACCAAAAAGTCTTTTTCAAAATATGAAACTTGTGGTTCTTGTGTCTTTCCTTTATCCTCCTAAGGATAAGATGGATTATGAATCAGATTTGAGGAGTTGAAGATATGGTAATTGTGAAGATTTTGCATTCCATTAAGCCATTATTTTTTACTTTGTTTTTCTCTCATTTATTTGTCTTGTTCAAGTGTAGGTTTTGGTTCCTAATCATGCTCATTCTTTTAGATACAGTAATCTTCATTAATGTAGAGTGTCACACCAAGATTAGGAGTGCAGAATTCCATATTTTTATAAAACAAAAAATTTGATTCTATTAATTTTGTCCGGATGGAGGCTTGGAGCGTCCAGAAAGGGACTGCTGATATGCATAAATATTCCTCGGGAGTTTTTCGTCCGGACGGAGGTGGCTGCCATCCGGACTGTACAATGTTGATTTTAGATTTTTTGCTCTGTTTTGGTTCCACTCGTTCTCAAGTGCTTGAAATTATTAAAAATGCTAAAAGTATATAAGTAGAATAAGTAATTGAACTAACTACTATATTCTAAAGTGCTAAAAGGTGTCCATTTAGACATCTATCACATCCCTCAACTTACACTTTACTAGTCCTCGAACAAAACAAAACTAACAAAATAAAACTTAACCTAATGACATAATGAGAATTAATCAAAACTTTAACTCAAGTAATAGTTCATGCAAGATATGTAATGTAAGTCAGTAATATGTTAGAACAAGGTTACGAATTCAATAGTAATGTTAAATCTCTGAACATTGTATTGTTTGAGTCATGTTACCTAAGTTTGTTCTTTCTTATGTCCGGATAGAAATTGTCACGAATTATGTGTGCGTTGTGCGTTGTGATGAAAAAGTATTTTAGATGACTGTAATTATAAAACATATTTCCTTTTATCATTAAATTTATCAGAATTACCATAACGTAAGTGAATCTCATATTTATTTATTTTATTTTAGCTTGTGGACCGTGCAATGCTTAGGTCCCTTAAGCTTTTTATGTAACCCGTGTAACGAGTGTTAGGCCAGTGACTCCCAAACTATACGATCTTAGAAAACTAGGTGTTGAGACACCCATACGAGCTTACTAACTCGAGTCACAAATGTTACGAATTTTAGCTATCCACATAATTGTCATTCCTCAATTGGTCACCGTTTGACGCGAACACTCACTGCTTTCTGAGGCAGGAGGCCTAGTTACTAAGTGAGTTTGTCGGGTTGGACGTTTATTTATTTATTATTTTATTTTATTTTAATTTTTAATTTTTAATTTTTTTATTTTAAAAATACACTCATTTTATAGGAGTCCTAATTATTCGTTAGACCAAGAGAAAACTACTATCATATAATTATAAGCATTAAAATGCACTTTAATCGTGTGAACGTGAATGTACAATGATAAGTGATAAGATTCTATCAGAATATAAGAACTCACTACTAATTTTTTACAACTTTATTAACACTACTATTCACAAGTTTAAAATTATGAATGAATGTAAATCAATGTCTCAACGTATTGAAACCGTTTTCATTAATTATTAAGTATAAATTCACTACTTGAAAGGAAAGATAAGATCAAGACTTGTGTTAATGACACAACCTAAAATTGATAAATGCCCCTAAATTTAATTGACATTGTCCCTAATGGCATGCAAAAATAAAGGACAAAAATAAGAAAATGAAAGAGAAAAAGAGAGATATCACCTAGTTTCTAAGGAGAGGAGGAAGAAATTGAAGGAAACCAGTAAAATCTGCAAAAGGTGAGAGACAAATACAAATGCAAAAAGAGACAGATACAACGAGATAGTAATCTAAAATAAAAACCAACTGTATACATAAAAGTGTTTTTTTCTTTTTTTAAATACAATGGCAAAAAAAAAAGGAAAAAAAATAAAAAATAAAAACCATTGGAATTCCGTTCGAACGGGATGGAATTGTGTTTATTTTTTATTTTTTATATTTATTTATTATTATTTTTTGATATACTGTAATTAATAAAAGAAAATAAAAGAAATAAGAGTTTTGGGATGTACTGTTAACCGCCTAGTGCCTCGATCAAGTTTGAGGACTTTGCTTACCTAGTCTTTTCGTCATTGATAATGCTCGCTAAGTTTTCTCCTTCAGCTTCACTTGGAATCACATCCAGTCACACTGGATCATTATTGAGATTTTATAGGACTTACAACCGCAACATATAGTTGCACCTGTGTATCGGGCTCTTGAATGCCACACTCGTCTCACTTAAAGACTAAAACTACCAAGGCTGGTGTGGTAACGTGTCCACTCAGCTAAGAATTAAATACCAACTACCTACTTAGACATCAGTAATGAATGGTCATTTAAAGTTAGATTCCAAGACACCACATCACCCACGTGATACGGAGATGTGATACGGAGTAACATCATCCGCTCTTTCTTTAAAGATGCAACATCTTTAAAGATATGAAAAATCTCCTTTCGCCTTCCTCAATCCGCTTTCATTTTTCTATATAAAGGGCTTAGGGTATTGAGGAATGAGTGCACCACTGAAAATTAAGAAAGAGAAATAACGTATGAGGTAGAGCTCTATCTAGTGTGGACAATCATTTTCCTTTTTGTATTTCTCTTCACCGTATTTAAATGCCCCTGGTTTGGTTATGAACTGGACCCAGAGAAAGTGACCAAGATTTTTATTGCTTGCTCGGTCGTGTTCTATGGATACTTGTTCTTACAGGCCTTCGTTGAAAGAAAAGAACTAGAGGTTGAAGATCTCTGAAGTCGTAACCATCTATGTAGAGTGGATAGTGAGCTACAACAGAGTGGGGAGGAAGCGAAGTGAATCAATGAGTGCTACTATGTATTTTTCTTTTTCTTCTCTTTTGTTTGCTATTTATATATTTTTTATGAGAATAAAAAAATCAAATAAATAAAAGGAATTCTATATATGGTGTACCCCCAGTTTAATAGTAAACATTATCCTCAATGTGAATGGAAAAAGAGAGAGAGGAGGACATACGTACTACAAAAGGCAGGGGTAAGTCGGATCCATCAAGTCGATGGATTCGATAATGGCACCATCAATGATGCCTTCCACATAAGGTTTTAAACGCTGACTGTTAACCTTGAACATTTTCCTATTACGTGGATTTTGAATTTTAGCAACACTATGATTGAACACCTGAGTGATGACATATGGACCGTTCCAGAAAGAGGCATAATTTAGAATTGAAGAGCCATACTCTTTGATTTGGCGTGAATGATGTGCGACAAATGTGCTTATCGTGAAAAGCTTTGGTCCGTGCTTTTGAAAGTTTGGAACTTTCGTAAGCATCATTATGGATTTTGTCCAACTCATTGAGTTGGAGTTTCCGGGTTGATCCAGCTGTGGCCATATCAAAGTTGAACTTTTTTATGGCCCACATTGCTTTGTGCTCAAGTTTGATCGATAAATGGAAGGCCTTGCCAAAGACTAGGCGATACGGTGACATTCCGATGGGTGTTTTGTATGCCATCCTATATGCCCATAGAGTATCATTAAGTCATAGAGACCAATCCTTACGATCTAGTCGAACCGTCTTCTCAAGAATTCATTTGACCTTGCGGTTGGAAACTTTAACTAGACCACTAGTTTACGGGTGATAAGGTGTGGCTACCTTATGGGTAATTGAGTATTTCTGGACTAGTGCCTCGAAAGGATGATTACAAAAATGTGTTCCTCCATCATTAATGATCGCCTGTGGAAAGCCAAATCGACTAACGATGTTGATTTGCAAGAATTTGATTACCACTTTATGATCATTGGTTTTGGTGGCTATCGCCTTTATCCACTTTGAGATATAATCAACTGTGACTATAATGTACTCATACCGAAAAGAAGAAGGGAAGGGACCCATGAAGTCAATACCCCATATGTCGAAGACCTCGACTATCAAGATAAGGTTGAGAGGCATCATGTCTCGGTGCAATATGTTACCGGTCTGTTGGTAGCGCAAGCATTTTTAACAGAATTCATGGGTATTTTTGAAAAGAGATGGCCAGTAAAAACTACTTTGCAAGACTTTCGCGACTATTTTCTTTTTGCTAAAATGGCCACCATAGGCGAGAGTGTGACAAAACATTAGAATGCTATGAAACTCACACTCGGGGACACACCGCCGAATGACCTAATCAGGGCAGTATTTGAAAAGGTCAGGATCTATCCAAATATAGAATTTCACTTGGGAGAAGAAACGATCCTTATCTTCCTTAGACCAAGTTGATGGGATTTTGCTTACAGCAAGATAGTTTATAATGTGTGCAAACCATAGAGGATTAGACTGAGAAATAGAAAAGAGTTGCCTCAATAGAGTTGGGTCACTAGAAGGTTCAAAAAATCAGTCGTGATAGATGATCAGCAGCTGAATTTTCAGAACCCTTCTTGCCCTGATTTTCAAAATCAAACACTTGCAAGAGAAGTATCCACCTAATCAACCTAGGTTTCGTGTCTTTCTTAGAAAGTAAATGGTGTAACGTGGCATGATCACTAAAGACCATAACCTTGGACCCTAAGAGATAAGATTGAAATTTATCCAGCACAAATACTACTGTAAGTAATTCATTCTCAGTTGTAGTGTAATTCATCTGAGCATTAGAGAGGGTTTTGCTTGCATAGTAGATGACGTGTGGAACTTTGTTCATTCGTTGGCCCAAAACTGCACCGATTGCATAGTCAGAAGCATTGCATATGATTTCAAAGGGAAGGGACCAATCAAGAGATTGCATGATAGGGGTTGTTGACAAGGTATCACGAAGCTTGGTGAAAGCTTCCATGCATAATTTAGGAAAGATGAATGAGTCATCCTTGGCTAGAAGGTCAAACAAGGGTTTGGGAATTTTACTAAAATCCTTAATGAATCGCCGGTAAAACATGACGTGTCCTAAAAAGGATCAAATTTGTTTGACGGAAGAGGGGGTGAAAGTTTAGAGATGAGGTCAATTTTGACTTTATCAACTTCGATTCCCCTCTTGGACATGACATACCCTAAGACAATACCCTTTTAATCCATGAAATGATTCTTTTTCCAACTCAGCACCAAATTGGTCTCCTTACAACGTTGAAGTACTTTAGCAAGATTGGTGAGACAAACTTCGAACGACATCCCGAAGACTAAAAAATCATCCATGAAGACCTCGAGAAACTTTTTCACCATATCAGAAAAGATGGACATCATACACATCTGAAAGGTCGCTGGTGCACTGCATAGTCCAAATGGCATACGCCGATAAGCAAATGTTTCAAAAGGACATGTGAATGTAGTTTTCTCTTGGTCATCAAGGTGGACAAGAACTTAGTTATATCCAGAATAACCATCTAAGAAGCAATAAAAACTCTGACCTGCTAACTGTTCTAGGATTTGATCAATGAATGGCAATGGAAAATGATCATTCCTAGTCATAGAATCCAATTTTTGGTAGTCGATGCACACACCAGTGGTTGTGCGTGTGGGAATCAACTCACATTTCTCATTAGTCACAACACTGGGGCGGGCCAAACTTCTTTGGAACTACCTGTGTTGGACTCACCCACTTACTATCAAAGATTGGGTAAATGATACCTACATCCAACAACTTGACCACATCTTGTTAACTAAAGGGTGACCTTAGAGGAGGGGGGGGGGGGGTGAATAGGGTCTCTGAAAAATACTTAGAGTTTTAAAGCAATAATTAAAATAGTAATTAACTAGCAACCTATAGATGCATATACAAGCAAGAGATTGAGGATAGAGTTAGAGAGTTACACCAAGGTTTATAGTGGTTCCACTATCCCAGCATACATTCGCTCCTCAAGTACCTCTTGAGAATTTCTCTACTATGGACAAAGCACTTACGAGTGTACTCTAAACCTTTACAAGATCCACACAGTTGCGTTTCAAAGTTTTCACCGCTTCTAGCACTTGTGATCTTTTACAGAAGATGATCCAAGCTACGTTTCCAAAGCTCATAGCTTCTAGTACTTGGGTTCTTTCCATTTATGTGCTACACCACACACAAAGATCAGTAGCAAGTGACTCACCTCTACTTTACAGAGTGTTATTATGATTTTGATGTCAAAATATCAAATAGTATGATACTCTCTTAAAAGAGAAAATAATACAGTAAGCTCTTAAATGATAAAGAAAAATACAAAGAATAAGTAGTTTGCAGAATTGACTTCTCTGTAGATGGCTGAACTAAACTTCTCACAAACTGATTTAATTGATGTTTCATTGATGATCTTCGTATTAGACTGAGAGTGAGTATATGAGAATGATGGATTTCGAGTTTTGAATTCTCTCTTGTGTTCTGCATTGTAAGTTCTTTTTTTCTTCGTTGCACAACTGCTCTTTAAATAGCCTTTGAAAAAGTAGCCATTGTGTGCCAACGATTTGATCTTCCTTGAATCAGGCTGATTGATAATTGATAGCCTTTGAAAAAGTAGCCATTGTGTGCCAACGATTTGATCTTCCTTGAATCAGGCTGATTGATAATTGATCTGATTTCATTTGATTCGATCTTATCTTCATTTTGAATTTCGATCTCGATATAGCCGTTGTATTCTAAAAACTAATTCTAAAATCAACGCTGTGTCCAACTGTAACAAATCCTAAAATTACGTAATTGAATATTTCTTGATTTGTTCCTCGAGTCTTGGTGATCTGATTTGAAATGTTTTGGGATCATTTCTATAAATAAAATCAATCCTCTGTAATTTAAAATTGATCCTTAAATCATGACGAAAGTCAAACAAATCCCGCAGAAATCGCGCACTTGTGTCGACTCACATTGGATTGTATCGATCCAAGTTTCTCAAATTACAGAATCTGCTTGCTTTGTGTCGACCCATGTGAAGAGGTGTTGACTCAAGTTCCATATTTCTCGATGGTGTGTTGACTCATGTACTGATTGTGTCGACTCAAAATGTTTCAGCCACTGTTTCTGTCTCAAGCTTCAGTTGTGTCTACTCATGTGGAAATGTGTGTCGACTCAAAATACTTTAGCTTCTGTTTCTTTACTCTATGTTGACTAGGGTAAAATGTGTGTTGACTCAAATGGTTGATGCCTTTGTTTTTTTTGACAGGCCTTGGCTTATGTCGACTCATGTGAGGCTTGTGTCGACCCAGGCTGTCTTGTGTCGATTGAAATGTTGCATTGTGTCGACTCTGTCTGTCTTGTGTCGACTCATATCCGTCTGACTGTCAAAATACCAAATCGACATCTCTTCTGTGTCGACTCAAAAGTCAGTTGTGTCGACCCAAAAAGACATAAAAGTTTCCTAACTAATTTTCATTGATTCTAAGCTTTAGGTCCTATTTAGTATGATTCCTGAAATATCTTAACAACTTATTAACACATATGGTCAACCCCAACCATGGGTGTTAACCTTTTATAGTTATTTAAATCCATTTGAGCTATTTTGATTTATCTATACAAATATATATTTTCACTGAAAATATTTAATCTTTAAGGTTTTGTTTGTTATCATTAAAATGAATTTAACTCATTATTAAATCTTGGGGCTAACAATCTCTCCTTTTTTATGATGACACATAATTTAAATACATTCATTAATGTAAAAAAAACTTTTATATGATTCATCAATTTTTGAAAAGATTCCCCTAAAGATATGATTCATCTGTAAAAGATATTTTAAAAATATTTTATCAAGATATAAATCAAACATGATAAAGTATTTACTTGATACCAAATGGATATAATCAGACATATTCATGGCAGAATCATTTTTGTGATAATTTGATACCAATAATTGATTGTAAACATTTTCATGATAGAAAGATTTAATACCAATTATAACATGAACATATGATAGATCAATTTGATAATAATACCAATAATTGATTTGTGATAGAGTGATACCAATAAAACATAAAATTTCTTAGCAGATGATAACCAAATTGAATGTTGTTTGAATAGATGATATGAAGAGAAAAAAACTTAAAGGATTGATTGTGAATTGATACCAAAAAAAAAATTATATAACTCATACTCATTTTTTTCTATTTTCATTCAATTACTCATTTCCTTCTGTTTTCATTCAATTACTCATTTCCTTCTGTTTTCATTCAATTACTCATTTCCTTCTATTTTTATTCAATTACTCATTTGTCTCCTATTTTTCTCCTTGTCATCTCAAAAAGAAAGGGATATAATCAGAAAATTGAAAAATAAGCATACAGTGACTCAGAGATAGTATCCATAAGAAAGTGTTCAGCTATTCATAAGAACAAGTATAGAGAAGAAAAAAAATTCATTTAATTCACAGATGTGTGTTCTGTTTACATAGCCCAAAAAAAAATTACAGAGAAGGGAAAAAAAGAGAAGAGGGACAAGATAAAAAGTTATTTAGAAGTCATTCATTTGCTTCTTCCATTTTGCTTCACGTTGGGCGTATGTTTCTTCTTCATTTTTTTGTTTGCGTTTGTACGTGGCTGCTTTATTCTTTTCTTCGGCTTGCATATTGGTAAAAATATCATACTGAAAAAAGTCTGTGGGGTCATTTGGTTTGGCTGACTCAGCAATTTTCTCATTTCCTTTGCTCGAAGACTGACCATTTTTCTTGGAGGTGGCAGACTTGAAGTCTTTGGCTGAGATATCCTCAATAATAACTCCTTTCACTAGAGCTACTGATTTGTTGAGGCTTTCTCTTAAAAGTTTTATAGCTTTGTCTTCAGGAGTCTTCAATCTTATTTCAGCCCATTCCATGAAGTCCTGAATTTTCCTTAGGACCTCATTCATTTTTTCAGTGGTCCTATGTTCATATTCAGTTTGTATGCTTTTGAGTAGCATAGTACTGATAAGATGGAACTCATTTATCTGCTTCTTCATGTTTTGACCCAAGGTAAGGCTAGTTTGGCATACACCGTCTATTTGGTCATTGAGGTCAGACAGAATGCGATTGAGCCTTAGCTGCTCACTGACCATGTGACCTTGTTGTTCTTAGAATTTTTCAACTTGAAACTCATAAAAGTTTATTCTTTCATTGAGTTTCTTGTTTATGTCAACAAGATGGTCAAGTTTGGCATGAATGTCCTCTAAAGCAGAGCGAGGGAAGGATTGGAAAGCAGGACACTACTACAATAATAGATAAAGATCACGCTTTAAAAATTAAAAAGATCTCAGTTTTTATAAAAACGTGATAAAAAGATCAGTAAATTTTTTTAATCTCAGTTTATAAAATTAACCGAGATAGTATATAATTTCTATCTCAATTTTTAAAAAAGCGAGATTATTTATTAATTTTTTAATCTCACTTTATATAATTAACTGAGATAAAATGTAATTTTTATCTCAGTTATTAATAAACGAGATTAAAGTTATTAGACCCTAATTTTTACATCTTCGTGACTCTCCCTTCCCTATGTGACTCTTCCTCCTCCTTGCCCCCTCCCGATTCTCTGCGACTCTCTCCCTCGATTTCTTTTTTTTTTTCTTCATCAACGGACGGCGCGCCACTATCATCGGTGGAAGTTCACCATCGTCACCGGTGGAAATCCACCATCTCAACCACGACACCCAGAGACCGTGACGGAGAGAGAGAAAGAGACCACCAACGCCACCACCAAACCAGCGCCACCACCGACGTTCACCGTTGTCGTCAACTGATCATCTTACCCGATCCGGCGTGGATCCAGCGTTGATCTAGCGTTGACTTCTAATGACCCGAGTTTCCATAAAACTTAACCAAGGTGTAAAATTACCCTAACTTGTTTACGACCTGTTCTAAACCTAGAAATTAAACTCTCATAAACTCTAATAATGTTATTTAAAGGTCCAACACTACAAATGATTAAGTAAATAAAGTTTTGAACTTAGAACATAGAGAATTTAAAGGCAAGTTTGAAAAATTAAGTTTGGTCACCTAGATCACCATCCAAACATGAGAATTTGGACTAAAATTCAACATGAAAATTCAAGCCCATTGACTTATAAATTAAATGAATGGATTAAATTTTTATCCTAGAACCCAATTAATTAAATTAAAGCCAATTCCATAATCT
>JAUTBS010017754.1:363-15586 GCA_032361285.1 Aequorea victoria
AAAATGTAAATATTTTGGTAAAAGAGGAAATGATGGGTTATGTTGATACCCTTTTGATATTACAGTGTATATAATACCATGATTATGTTTGATGTACAAAACTATTTGAATTTCCTGTTTTAGAACTGTATATTATTATGCATGCTTCCATTCATCAGCTTTAACTGACGTTGTTATATAAACATTTTAGGTAATCAAGGAAGAAGCTAGCTGATGGACTCGGTAACTTCAAGGGATCCAGGATAAGACCTCTAGGACATACATATTTTTGCTTCCGTATTTAATTAAGAACAATTATCATTGTTAATGGAATAATGGGTATTGATGAGATATTATGGGTTGTTTATCCCACTTTGATTATATTAAATTTTAATTGATTAAATCCTTTACATTGATATCTTTTTAGCATATTGTTAGCTAAATAAATGTTTATGACTTTCTTGGTTCATTGGGCCAAGGCCTAATATCCATGGTCGGTGATTTTTCTCAAATTAGGGTGTGACATGCTCCCTCGAAGAGCGACCCCAACGTGAATTCCTCTAGGTCCTCAATCCAATCTTTCTCGCATGCTTTCTCGGCTACACCCTCGAATTCTGTCTCGTCCTCCTCGAACTCGCTGTCTATCAGCTGATGTTCAAAGAATATTTCCAGCCTATGTGTCTTCTTCCCAGACCCCTCATCAATCCATGGTTTTAGAAATTCATGGAACGGGAATGTCTCGCCTTCTTTTACAAACTGCCCATTTAGAGGCCCATAGGCTGGCAACGGGGCTAGATATTCTCTCTTGTTTCTTTTGGGCCATGCCTTCCTCTGTGCTTTCACTTTCTCCTTAGTAAAGTCCTGGACTGTAGGCTTGTATCCTAGACCAAAGGTATGGCTATTGTCCTGAACGTCTATCAATTCAGTTCTACCTTGTTGACTTTTTCCAGGCCCTAGGCCTAGAAAGTACCATATTTTGCCCATCATTGTAACCGCCTGAGATTTTATGTATCGCTGCTCTCCAGCCATCAAAGTCTGAATAGCTAGGGATTCATCAAATTCAAAACCACTCAGGGTGAGATCTTCTTTCTCGTGCTATATTTTAAGCAAAGGGGTGCCATCAGTGGCAAGTGTCTGGATGCTTGATTCGCCAAAAATAGTCAAGATAGCCCCATTCCTTACCATTTTGACCTTTTGATAGAAGGTGGATGGAACTTCTTGTACATTGGGGTCATGCAACCAAGGCTGGCCTAACAACAGATTGAAGGAGGCTGGCACATCCAAGACATGAAATTCTATCTCACTTTCGGTGGGTCTTATCGTAACAGTGAACTTGACTACCCCCAGCACATTTCTGCGGGTATTATCATAGGCTCGTACCCCTTGTGTAGTTGACATGAAGTCCTGTTCTTTTGTTTTAACCCGAGATAGTGCACTGTTCTGAGTGGGCAGACATTCAGTGCTGACCCATTATCGATCAAAACCACAGGTACCCATTTTCTGAGGCACTGAGCTATTCTATGGAGGGGTTTGTTATGTAGAGGTCCTTCGGCGAGCAGATCCTTTTATGTGAAAGCAATGACATTGTTCAACCGAGTATGAGAAGCCATTCCTATTAGCTGCTTAGGATTAGTGTCAATAGAGATGTCAGTTTTGCTTAGAGCCCTCAGCACGGCTTGCCTGTGTTTGTGGGATGCCATCAGTAGCCCCCAAATACTCAGGTTAGCCTGAGTTTTCTTGAGCTGTCTCAGTACAACGTCATCTTCTTCCTTGGCTTGTACTGCGGGTTGGATAGCTTCACTTTTCTCCAGGTAAGAGAGTTTAAAGTGCCTTCCACTCCTGGTTAAATTCTCGACCTCTTCTTTGGGATCCCACATACCATTCTATAGATCTGCAGTTGTGTTTACTTCGGACAAGTCTAGTCCTTCTAAATCCCACAAATTATCTTCTACTGCTTCCTCTGTCCCTTTGTTGGTTGTTGAGTGGTCTATGCCAATTTTTGGATTTTCTTCTGGGGTTGGGCCCCGTTCTTTCTATGCCTCTCGGTGGTTTATTTTCCTCACTGCCCACAGTTCTTTCTCTTTTCAACTGTCATTGGGCCCTGAGTATTCCCAAATATCATCATCAAGAACGAAAAGGTCTAGAATGTTTTCTTTTTCTTCAGACGTGATATTTTTGTCGGCATTTTACGTGCCTCTTCTCCTATTCCTGTTCTCAATAGTTTCGACATTAATCGGCCCGATTTTTGTCACCTTGTCGGCTTCCCTATTCTCATCTCTGCTTCCCGACTTGTTTGACTCTTGGTTTTTCTCAGACCCAGTTTGAGTCTAGATGTTAGACTCTTTCTCGGGTTCTGATCTTGAGTCTTTCCTTGATCTTGCTCCTGATCCTATCTCTATCTTTGTTCTTATCTCTGCTTCTATCTCTGATCCTTTATCTGTCCTTATCTTCTATAGATTCCCCTCTGATTCTTTTTTTGATTCTTTTGTGTTTTCCTGTTCTACACTGTCTTCTGGTTGGGTATTATAGGTAGAAAGGTCATCATCATTGGCGTTCTTCCAACCCCCACTTCCTTCAGATTGACTTCATGTACCTTCATTCCCTGATTCGTTCGAAGAGAGCCATCCATCATTGCCGGTATCTATGTCTGGATTGTAAAAAGTGAACTCCACGTGACCCTCTTCATTTGCTAATATGTTGTCCCATTCCTCCAGCATTTCCTCTGCATCCTCCAACTCTACTAGATTATTTTCCTCTACATACAGAGCCCCCTCTGCATCTAAAGAGCATAGAAAATTCTCTTTTGGGAGAGGTGAACTTGGTCTGACAGCCTCTTCTAAGCAGATATAGACACTAGGATCATAGCAGGGTGAAGCTGTATGGATATGGTTTAGATTTTGATGGGGTGGGTTCATGTGATTCGACAGTGGATTGGTGATAACATTAGGCTTGACCGTCTTTGGGGGTAAGATTACTTTGTTATCAATTAAGTCCTGAATTATGTGCCGAAACTTCATGCAATTGTTGATGGCATGCCCAGGACTCTGATGGTATTCACAGTACAATCCAAGGTTAAATCTGATTGGGAGTGGATCGGGAAGAGGCACTAGATCGAGGGATTTAAGATGCCCTTTCTCCATCAACCTCGTGAATAACACGGAGAGTGGTACACTCAGCTGAGTGAATACTTTAAAAAAAGGTCTGGGTGGAACTGACGGTCTAGCCTGCCCTAGCTGAGGGTTAAGAAGGTTAACTTCTGTGGCCCTCAGCATGTTATTGTGGGGCGGATTTGGCTGGCCTGGTTGATTGGATAGTTGTTCTGACTCTGATAAGGCCTCTGGGGTTTCAGCTGACTTGTTCCTGCTTCTGCTCTCTCAATCTGGATTCTCGCATCAAACTGTTTCTCGAAAGTTATGAGCGGCTAAGTGATGAGGTACTTTCTAAACTGAAGTTACAAGTTCTTTACTACCATCCAAACCTGTTCCTTTTTTATAGTCTGGTTGGTTAACTTCGTTGCTTTACCCCTTCAACGGGTCAGAAATTCAACAAATTTTTTCCAGATGTTTTATTTGGTGGTCTCCATCTCCCTTGCTATTACGTCCAGCTAGACATTGTAATTGTACTGCCCGACGAACGCAGTAGCAATATCCTCCCAAGTTATGGTTCTAGTTGCTTATAGAGATAGAAACCATCATTGAGCAGCTCCTAAGAGGGATGTTTGGAATAGCTGTGCTTTCAACTGGTCGTTGATGCCCATAGGGGATAAGGTACTGATGTACATCCGTAAATGAATCTAAGAATCCTCGGTATAGTCAATTTTTTTTCATGTTGAGCATCTTAAACTTTTGGGCTGCTTGGCATTGGGAAAGAGGCAGAGTCCTCTAATGTCGAGTATATATTCATCAACCCATTTGGCCTTCCTCAGTACATTTTCTAGCCTATCAATTTTATTAGAGAGTAGGGCCTCTCGAGCTAAGGCAGGATCTATTGCAGTAGCAGCGGGTCTATCCCTCAGAGGATCTGCACCGTACTGATTTTCTTCCCAAATAAGGTCATTGACTATCTCATCTTATGGATTTCTCAGAACCTGATTGAACTGAAGGTCTCGAATTTCTGTTTGAAACTGAGCCTGGGGCTGAGTCTGATTCTAAAGCATGAGGGTCATGCCCTTTCAAAGCTCGCTGTATATCTGACAAAGTTCAGATCAATGCAGCACTAGTCTCGTCATCTCCTTCTATTACTGTACTTTCTGGATTGGTATTTCATCTTTCGAGTCATCCACTTGGCAATCGGGTCCAGGTAGGCGTGATGTTAGAGCTTGATGAAACAATGATAAATCCTAATAGATAGAGGAGAGATGGGAATGAATCCGATCGCAACATAAAATGTTTAAAACTTGTGACGACTTTACGAGAAGAGCAAAAAATAGAGTAATAAAGTTTACGGTAGAAAACAAGCAGGTGACCAGGACCCAACCATGAGCACGTAAAAATCCTGAACGAGAACAAAAGAGTGCGAGTAATGAAGCCCGGCTTAAATAGAAAAAGATACATTGAGCCTTAGCTTGACGATAAAGGAACTTGAGATTTCTTCGGAGAATCCTGAGCGAGAGAAACAAAGAGTGCGGGCGATAAAACCCAGCTTAAACGAAAAAGTAGACGTCAAGATTCTGGATCTCTAGGCCCAAGAGGAGGTCGCGGGAAAAGACCCTGGCTTAGAAGAGCGTTGAGATTGCCTCAACGCCTCATGATTCCCAAAGATCGTAAAGAAAGAAAATAGGAAAGGGTGCGGGAGAAGCCCGTGGAAATGCTAGATCTCAAATGGAAAAGAGCGCGAGCACAACTCAGCTTATTCGTCGAGATTCTGAATCTCGAGCGGCAAAAGGGTGCGAGCACTACTCGGCTTATCCGTCGAGATTCGGGATCTCGAGCGGCAAAAGGGTGCGAGCACAACTCAACTTATCTGTCGAGACTTTCATCTCTATGGCCAGAAACAAAATAAAGGTGCAGGAAAAGCCCGACTTATCCGTTGAGACTTTCATCTCTATATCCAGAAACAAAATAAAGGTGCGGGAGGAGCCTGACTTATCTATTGAGACTCTAAATTTCTACGACCAGAAACAAAATAAAGGTGTGGGAGAATCCCGTCTTATCCGTCGAGACTTTCAATTTCTACGGCTAGAAGAAAAATAAAGGTGCAGGACGGGCTCAACTTATCCGTCGAGACTTTCATGTCTACGGCCAGAAACAAAAGAAAGGGTGCGAGAGGAGCCCGACTTATCCGTCAAGACTCTGAATCTTTACGATCAAAAGAAAAATAAGTAGGGTGCGGGAGAAGCCCGGCTTATCCAATGAGATTTTCATCTCAAACGGAAAAATAAGAAAATAAAGGTGTGAGAGAAGCCTGGCTTATCCATCGAAACTTTCATCTCTACGGCCATAAACAAAAGAAAGGGTGCGAGAGGAGCCCGACTTATGCGTCGAGACTCTGAATCTCTACGGCAAGAAAAAATGGAGGGTGCGGGAGAAGCCCGGCTTATCCGTGGAGATGATGGATCTCAAACGAAAAAATGTGGTGCGGGAGAAGCCCGACTTATCCGTAGAGATGATGGATAACAAACGGCAAAATGTGCGAGCACAGCTTGGCTTATCCATCGAGATTCTAGATCTCGAGCAGCAAAGGGTGCGAGCACAGCTTGACTTATCCGTTGAGATTCTGGATCTCAAGTGGCAAAGGGAAGGACTATCATCGGGAAGTATTGAGACGCGGCTCGATGATAAAGAAACTCGGGATTTTCTTAGAACATTCTGGGTGAAAGACACAAGGAGGAAGAGTGCAAGACCTAGCCAAGAACTAAGAAACAGGCTGGGCCCCGACCCAACGACGACGAAACTCGCGATGACCAACAGAGGGTCCTAGAAAAAAGAAAGAGGCATGGGTTGATGAGGCCCAGTCCTAGATGAAAAAAGGAGAAGTCGGGCTCAAAGCCCAATGACTAAAAGGTTTGGGACAACCTTAGAGGTTCTCAAAAGAAAAGAGGCACAGGTTGATGAAACTCGACTCAAAAGAAAAGACAAAGGTTGGGCATACAGCCCAACGACGTCAAACCTCGGGACGACCTCGAAGGGTCCCGGGAAATAGAAAGAGGCATGAGTTGTGAAACCTGGCTCGAAAAGAAAAATACAAAGGTTGGACATACAGCTCAACGACGTGAAACCTCGGGACGACCTCGAAGGGTCCCGGGAAAGAAAAAGAGGCACGAGTTATAAAACCTGGCTCGAAAAGAAAAAGAAAAAGGTTGGGCATACAGCCCAACGGCGTCAAACCTTGGGCTGACCTCGGAGGGTCCCATTGAAGAGAAAGAGGCACGAGTTGTGAAATCTGACTCGAAAGAAAAAGTCAAAGGTTGGGCATACAACCCAACAACGTCAAATCTCAGAACGACCTCGAAGGGTCCTGTGAAAGAGAAAGAGGCACGGGTTGTGAAACCCAGCTCGAAAAGAAAAATACAAAAGTTGGGCATACAACCCAACAACGCCAAACCTTGGGACGACCTCGAAGGGTCCCGGGAAAGAGAAGGGGGCACGGGTTGTTGAAACCCGATTCAAAAGAAAAGACAACGGTTAGGCAGCAGCCTAATGATGTCAAATTACTAGACAACCTCGGAGGGTCCTGGAAAAGAGAAAGAGGCACGGGTTGATGAAACCCGACTCAAAAGAAAAGATAAAGGTTAGGCAGTAGCCTAACGACGTCAAATCTCGAGATGACTTCGAAGGGTCCCGAGAAAGAAGAAAAGGCATGAGTTGTAAAACCCGGCTCGAAAATAAAAAGACAAAGGCTGGACATACAGCCCAACGACATCAAAACTCGGGACAACCTCAAAGGGTCCCAGGAAAGAGAAGGAGACACGAGTTGTTGAAACTTGGCTCAAAAGAAAAGACAATGGTTAGGCAGTAGCCTAACGACATCAAACCACAAGACGATCTCGGAAGGTCCTGGGAAAGAGAAATAGGCATGGGTTGATAAAACTTGTCTCAAAAGAAAAGACAAAGGTTAGGCAGCAGCCTAACGACATTAAATCACGGGACAACCTCAGAGGGTCCTGGGAAATAGAAAGAGGCATATGTTGATGAAACTCGGCTCAAGAGAAAAGACAAAGGTTAGGCAGCAACCTAACGGCGTCAAACCACGGGATGACCGCGAAGGGTCCTAGGAAAGAGAAAGAGGCACATGTTGATAAAACCCGACTCAAAAGAAAGAGAAGAGCTACTCTGATGAATCAAAAGTATACACAAAAGAAAAACACATAACTTAAAAGGGTGTTTCTCCTAAAGGAAAAGTTCTAAGCAGACTAAATGCAATAAAAGAGGCTGGGTAGTCCAGTAACCGGGTATCTTTCGAATAGAGTCAAGAATATACCTCCCCGACCAAGTAGTATCTGACCAGGTCAAATAGTACGCAATAATCATTTTTTCTGTATTCAAAGGGGCATAGGGCGAGAAGGCTTGCCTACTTCCCCACATAGCCCCGAGATAGAAAATCGCCAAGGTGAAGGGTATGCAAGTATTTGATTTATTTTATTTTCTCATTTCTTCTTTTATTTTGAAAAGTAACCAATGAAAATGGAAGAAAGGAGATGAAGAATGATGCAATACTAATACTGATGATAAATTTAAGATAAGAACATTTGAGACATTTTTTCGAGTTTGGCTCACTTTCTTAAGTTATCCCTAGTGGAGTCGCCACTGTGAGGAACCCTCTCGAAAAACTCACTGTCCTTCCTCTTTTTAATTAAAATGCTCTCAGGTTTTAAGATTTTATAAAAAAAAAGTGGGGTTTTATGCTTTGAAAAAAGAGCCCACAAATGCGTCCGTGTTAAAAGTCGCACAATTGGAGTCGCCATTTGATTTTTGATGAAAAATTAAGAAAACAAAACTTTTAAGGAACTAGTCCGTTGTTACCAGAGAGAATGGTTCGGGAGTTAGGGTACGAAAGAGGAAGATGTTAGACACCCCTATTGCACGATCAGAAGATCGACCTCTACTTATTTATTTTTTTTGTTCTTGTCTTAAATTTATCAAAAATAATACATACAGAATGAGGGTTGAAGAGAGATCACATAAAATCAAGCAAGAAAAAAAAATCTAACTTAAAACTAAGACTTTCTAAGTATACTTATACTTATTTGCATATCAAATGAGAAAATAACAACATATCAGTGCAGTTATACATAGAAAACGCATGCTGTTAAGTATAAAAAGATGTAGAAACCTACTAGAAAGTTACTGATTTTAATAGAAGTGGCGCACGCCACCTCTTGACCTGGCATGCGCCAAGTAGATATGGCGAGAGAGGCGAGAATAAAAATAAATAAACTTTATATTTAAATTAAAACTTAATTATGGTGATAATATTTTTAAGCACGGGCACGCTAAGTATAACAATAACCTCTAACCAAGCCCATCAGGTTTACTTGTGAGCCACACACACTAAAATAACTCCACCATCGAATTCAAACTAGCAGGCGGGAAAAGTAAGATCCCAGAGCCTTTCCTCCAAGCCCCAATCCTGTCATAGTCTCGATACCACTTTCAAAACACAGCGACTGGGTTTTTCAAACCCTAAGAGCTGATAATTTTTTGTTGAAAATCTCTATCTTCTAACCCTACATATGGCTGAAACCCTAAGTCCTAATCCGACGACTGCGCAGAATCAGAGGACGATTATGTCCCCTCGCCTCCAATCTCCGGTAAGTCCCTTCTTTTTGGGCTCTAACGACGACAAACTCGAACGCGCCCAGGCGCGTGCTGCTCGTGCCGCGGCCGTCAGACGGAAACCGGCCACTGCCGCAGCCACCGTTCCCCCGCCTCATCCCGACTCCTGTCTCGACAAACAACAGATTCTTCAGTTGTTTCAGAACTGCATTAAACTCGCCAGCGAAAATGTTCGTGACCTACACCTTTTCTTTTTATGCACAGACGCACAGTCGCATACGCATTTGTTCTTCTTAAAATGCTTGAAGTCTTCACCTTCAATGTTGAATCGGTTATGCATTTTGTTGATTTGAACTATATGTGATGCAGAAAATTAACCAAAAGAATACCTGGGAGCTGAGTCTGATAGATTACCTCTGCGACATAGTTAAGGTGGAAGCAGAAGATGACGTGGAAACAAATTTTCAAAAGGTAGGTCTCACCTTATTATGGAAACAAATTAAGGACGCTGGATGAAATATGAAAAAAACAGTATTGTGGGATTAAAACTTTCGGTCTTAGCCAGAGAAAAGGGGAAAACAAAGATTAAGACTTATATATTAGTTAAAAGTCTTTAATTGGTAGGTAACTAGTGTCTTTCTTTTAGGGGTGTTCAAGATACTCGAAAAACCCGTGAACCAACCCAAACTGACCTTTATGGTTGGGTTGGTTCAGTGATGATGAATTGGTTCTGGGTCTCAAATTTCTCGAACTGATCTGATCGATTCGGTTTTCGAGTTAGGAGTTTTTTTACACCGACCCAACCTGAGATTCAAAGGTATATATGCATATTTCATAAATATTTTAGTTATGTTGTTGCTGACTTTTACCCTTGTCGCATGGTCTAAGAACTTACTCTGTTTTAGTTTGCTCGTCTTCAATTGTTTTTTGATCCTTCATTCTTTGTGATTGTATCTCCTTTGTGGTTATAATTTTGGTATTAGAGCCAATAGTTATCTTGTTTATGGTAGCTTAAATCGTGGTTCTTCCGCTTTTCTTAATCCTATACACCATCTGGTCTTTTTGCTTAAAAATGTATGCTCTGTGGTTGCCACCTCCAGTGGATCCTCCACATTAGAAGTTTCGTAGCTATGGAACTACTTTGTGTCGCTCCTTTTTAGATAATTTATATGTAGTGAATTCTGATTGTAGGATGAGTACCTTGAGACTGGATGCCCTGGTTGAGGTATTGTCTCGGTTTTAAAAGTCCTATAATCAAAATTATCACGTATAAATTTTCCGATAACCCTTGCGGTTCAGAAAAGACTTGTTTGGTGTTATATAGTTCAAGAAATTCCTAAGAATCCTCTTTAACTTTTATGAATATGCTTTCATTTCTGTTTAGCTCTGCTTCTTCTCTCACTTCTTCCTCTTCCCATCGTTCAAATCTCGAGTACTTGGATGAGTTTGAATATCTTCCAGAAGGGAGTAAGGTTCCTGTTAATGTTTTTTCTTTTCTCAACCCTTACCAAGCTTTTTCCAAACCATCTTCTCCCTCTGTAAAAAAGACTGTTCGTCAACTATTTTCTACACCTCGTCCATTCTTTGTTAAAGAGTATGTTCAAGTTTCCCAATTTGACCAGTGTCTTATTCTAGCCACAGAGGCAGAACAACTCATCACTCTTGATTTCCCCCAGACATGCCAAGACAATGACAAACTTAAGGTTATACCTATCTTCACTTCGGCACAATCAGAATTGTTTTAGCCTTACATGGCAGAGAATGACTTCCTATAGTCTCTCGGGTTGCTTTACTCGACACCAGATGTTTGAAATATCAACATGCATGTATTGCAACTGTGCAAGCCACACTGAATGCGCGAATGATTGTCCACACCTATTTCCGAAATTTCAACATGCCTCCAGCAAATCCTCATATGCTCTCTCTGCCTTAAAGGTACCCCTTCGGTCATAACCACATATGCATCAACTCTCCACTACCAATTACACTATAGACTCCAAAACCATGCCCTGGACATGTCTTTGCCTTCACCCTCAGATGAAGCCCTTCTTCTTACAATTAACTCACCATCTCAGGCTTCTTGTGTCCATATTCCCAAATAGATTACTCGACCTGAGCTTCTAAAGCTTCTTCCTGAGTCTTGGTAACCAACTATGAGAGTCAGCAACATTTTGCTACTAAACCTCTCCAGTCATTTGACCCATTGTTCATTACTAAGCTTGATGGCTTTGTTGAAATCTCTTTTCCTAAAGAACAGAAGCACTCTAGTTCTCAAATTTTTACAACCGAGATCAACATGCATGAGCCTATGCGCGAAGCTTTTTTTTGTGATGACAGTAACCCCATCGTGGCCCCTTTTCTTTATTTTCTCTCCTCAGGCCAACCTATTTTCCAGTTTCGCGATGAAACCGGCCATGTCTGCTTTGATGCCTGTGATTGTGATGAATGTCTCTATGAGGACGAGGATGAAAATGATGATGAATTAGATTTTTCTCCTAGTTCGTGCACGCCTCCACCATCTCCTGACAGATCCCTTGATATTCAGCCGCAACAACCTCTTGATTGTTGTATGTTCATGGATGATAGTTTTCCTCTATTAGAATTTGAAAGATCCAGTGAAAAGGCCAAGCATGCCCACAAGATCCTCAATCCTACTACCAGAAATGCTGATGGTACTACCAAATCCATTAGTTCAGCTGAAACCTTGAACTGGCAATCTGAAAATGCTTTGGCACAGAACAAAGTTCTCAAAAGAATTGAAGCCTCCCAAGCCAAGCTTGATAGAAAAGTCTCATTCCTTGAGCAACTCATAGTTGATCTTTAGCAAAAGATTCAATCCCTACACCAAGAAATTCTTCAAATGACCTACTCTTCTATTGCTTTTTCTCAGAAAGAGGCAGAAATGAAACATCCGAAAGCCCAACTTCAATCCTTACAAGCCCAAAACCAGGCCCAAAAATATTCCCATAGCTTTGACCCTTTTTGTCCCATGCCAAGTCCCTCTTATTTTCCCTCATTACTGGGCATGTCTCAACCATTGCAAACCCTCTCTTCCTTTGAGACCAATAATCCTTTCCAAAGCACTGCTTTTCTTTCTAAATTAATTCCCAAACTAGCACCAAAAAGAAAGCCTCCAACCTCTCCACCGGCCTCTGAAGTTCTTGTTTCACCTGAACCCCAAACGACACCGTCGACCTCGAAAGACAAACAACTACAACAATTTTTGGTTGATTCTTCCTGAACCATTCCCGAATCCTGTTTCCACTTTCCTCCATGCTATTATAGAAGAGTCCTTGCCGACATATGCTATACTTGATACTGAAGAATCACATACTTCTTCAGAAGATGATTTAGACATCGTTAATGTTTCTTATCAAGAGCCCTCCTTAATCCACATGGTCACAGCTCAACCTGAACCCTCTCACTAGACTGATCCCATTGTTGAAGAAGTGGAAGAAAATTCCCCAGCTACCCACTCTTCGCCCTTTCAAATTCCACACGATCAACCTTTCACTAATCCTCCTTCTTAAGTGTTATCTTTTGATATCTTTCCACCATCTCACTCGCAAGATAAGATCTATGAAATCCAGGCTTGGTGTACTTCTGAGCTTCTTCAACCTGGTGCAACTCTAACCACAGTTTTGACCAAGTTTGTTGCGAAATTCCATGGACGACTATGACAATGGTGGCTTGCTCTAGGCGATTATCGCTAGCTTCAGGCCCTTTAATTGCCTACAATTGATGCCTTTTTAGGTGTCACTTACTTTGAATTTCTTGGACAACATGAGCAATACCACTCTTGCACGCGAAGCATATCTCAACATGAAGTGTTGTTCCTTTAAACAGAAAGATCTTGAGTGTCACTATGACATCATGTCTAAACAATTTTATATTCTCAATGGTATTGATGATGTTAACCTCAAGCAAGCTTTTCACAATTCCCTTCTTGAGCCATTGGGACAAGAAGCCTTCGGACTTCTTCAGTTCAAGAATCTCTCTCTGTCCAGTACTTCTATTGGAGAGTTATATCAAACTTCTTTGCCAGCCCTGGATAAATTGTGTAATTACCAAAAATTCCTTTGCCAGCTTGAGGAACAAGGTAAAATCCTTGGCAAAGCATGTGATCGTCCTGATGTAAAGATTAAGTGCAAAGATCAAAAGTTACACTGTCGTCCTTCCAAGAAATCACACCATTTTCGGACAACGAAATCGAAGTCCTTTGGTTCCAAGTCCTCTAGTTCTCTCTCTCGCCGAAAGAAATGGTGATATTTCCAGAAAAAGAAATACAGAGGAACATAAAATCTGATCGGTGTTACATTTGCAATCAAAAAGGTCATTATGCCAAACAATGCCCTTAGAAATCCACCCAGGACAAGATGATTAAAACAGTGTCTGAACTTGAAGATCTTGATGATGCATACATCGAGTCTATTTTCTGTTCATGATGAACCCTCTTCAGACACAGTTCTTGCCCTTGCACTTGAAGAATTGGATGAGGAGCTCCCTTCTTCCTCAGATTCTGATAGCCCTGATGCTAATGATCCTATTCCAGATCTTCAGTATTTTGAAATTCAAACTGTGGGGTCCATCTGTTTTACCTAACCTGCACCATTAGCCAAAGTTCAAATCTCTCTTTTGAAAATATGAAAAACCAATTTCCGTCATTGCTTTCTTCGATACTGGTGTTGTGGCCTCTATCTTAAACCCTTCCATACTTCCCTCAGCTCATTGGCAATCATGTTACCTACCATTTCGTGCTGCAAATGGAACAACCTTTATCATAATCCTCATCAGTAAGCCCATCATAATCCAGTTGTCTCCTGGTTATACCATTTAACATCAGGTTTATGGTTCTGATCTGCCTGACAAAGATCTCCTTCTCGGTTTTGATATTCTTTATTCCCTCCAAAAGGTTTTTTGGTCCCCCTAAGGTCTGCGGTACAAAAACTACCTTCTTAGTTCTTCCTTGGACTACCCACCCAAACCACTTTTCCCTTGAAATCCTTGCATCCATCCAAACCTCCATTATTCAAACCTCTTGTGCCGAATCCCATTCTGACTTCTTAACCAAGTGCTCCCATCCTCTTTGGACCAACCCTGAGTTCTTTATCTCTCTTCCTTTCAAAAGGAATGAAGATATTAACCCCACAAAAGCCAGTCATCACGGCATGCATCCAGATCATTATAAACTGGTTCTCCAAGAAGTGCAACATTTGCAGAAAGAAGGATTGATTGAACCCACCACTTCTCAGTGGGCTTGTGAAGCCTTTTATGTCAATAAAATGAATGAACAACTTAGAGGAAAACTCAGATTGATTATCAATTACCGGCCTTTAAACCATTTGTTGCAAGATGATAAATTTTCAATTCCTCGACGAGATGTTCTTTTTGCAAACTTACCTCAAGCTAAAATATTTTCCAAATTTGATCTTAAAGTCGGTTGTTGGCAACTTGGCATTTTTCCTGAAGAAAGACCCAAAACTGGTTTTTGCCTCCCTAATCATCATTATGAGTAGATTGTTATGCCCTTTGGACTCAAAACAGCACCGTCACTCTTTCAAAAGGCAATGACCTGAATTTTTGAACCCACTTTATCCTCGGCCATTGTCTACATTGTTGATATTCTCTTATTTTTCCCTGATATTGATTCTCATGCAGCTTTACTTGCAAAATTTCATTCTCTTGTCCAAGGTCATGGAATCATGCTTGCTGAAAAGAAAAAGAAAATGAAAATTGGAGAATCTAAGATAGAATTTTTGGGTATGCATATTTCTCAGGGACAATATCAGCTCTAGCCTCACATTGCCAGTCAGCTAGATCAATTTCCTGATGAAAATTTAACAACAAAGTAAGTTCAACAGTTCCTTGAAATTATCAATTACATGGCTGACTTCATTTCCAAGCTGGCAAAATACAGAATCCCTTTAGTAGCTCAGCTAAGGAAAAATGATCATCCCTGGAATGCACATTCTACAAAAGCAATTCAACAGTTGAAAAAATTGTCCAAAAAGCTTCCTCTCTCCAAATTCCTTCCACGGGGAAAAGAGTTATGCACACTGACGCACGTGATTATTTATGGGGAGCCATCCTCCTTAAAGAAACTGATAAAGGAAAAAGATGGAATTGTTTACAAGGAAATTCGTAGAGGGGAAGCTACAAGGAAGCTTTTTGGAATTGTTTACTCTTATGTGAGGATTCTATTATTTCTAATTGGATAGTTTGAGTTGGTAATGTGCAGATCAGTGAAACACTAAAAATAATCATGGGAACAGATGGAACCATGATTCCAACCTGAGTTTATTCGGGTCGGGTCGGGTCGGGTTAGTTCTAAAGCATAGACAGTTCGGTTTTGGGTTCAAAATCTTAAATTTGACCTTGGTCGGTTCGATTATGTATTGAGCTTGCGTTTTAAATATAAAAATGTGCGGGTCTTAAGAAATCAAAGATCAACTCAACAAGATGAAATGGATTTGATAGTTGGAATTGAGGCCAAGTAATTTTGAAAAGTTTGGAGTTGTTGCCTAACACAG
>JAUTBS010017755.1:0-14440 GCA_032361285.1 Aequorea victoria
TGCTTGATCACCTTATATTATTTAAATAATTTTTTTAAAAGATTATATTTACCCCCTTTTTAGGGTCATTTTTTGAATAACAATTTATAACTTTTTCTTATGGAATTAGAAAACCCTAATTCAATCCAAATTAATTTCTTAATCCATAAATTATAATTCATATCATTAAAGAATTATAATTCTACTCCCGATCTTATCTCAAAATTATATTTCAAGTTTCATGTTATTACATGCATATTTATCTTCCCACGTTAAGATTACAAATACCCATCAATTAAAATAAATTACTGACAATTATATTTAATCGATAATTTTAAAAATTCTCGAGACCTTTGATCGATGTCGTTTGTGATCAAAAATAATATTTATAAAATTCGATTAAATGAGCTATTCTGTAGAATAGTGCATAAGATCGAGTATCATTCCACAGGGACAAAATGACTAAACTATCTATTTTCCTAATTAATTCTATTATTAATTCTAAAGCAGGAACTGAAACTTGGAGAGTTGATGATTAAACTAAGAAAATAATTGAAATTGGAATAAACTTGATTTAAAAGATATCTAGGGATATACGAATCCATCCTAGCTTAGTAAATGCAGGTTTTGAAATAGTTTTAGATACCCTTATTTAGATCATTCAAAGCATCATTATGCCTGTGTGTCGACTCATAGTCACATGTTATGCCTTATGCCATGGGTGCTTGCCTTTGGGTCGACTCACCATCCTTTGGGTCGACTGACAGTGCCCTTTTCCTACTTTGGAGTCGACACATGCCTTCGCTGCATCGAACCATTGTGACACGAGGGACTTGGGTCGACTCATACACCCTTTGAGTCAACTCACAGTCACCCTTTACTGTGACCTGTTGCCTTTGAGTCAACACAAGGCTTAGGTGTGTCGACTCATGAACGCCTGTTATGCTTATTCCGAGACCTGTAACGATTGAGTCGACACAAGGCCTTGTTGTGTCGACTTATGGTCGCCTGTGACTCTGTTGGGTCGACTCAGAAACCCTTTGGGTCGACTCATATATCGAAAATTCTTAGAAAATATTCATGTGTTAATCCTAGAGCTTAGGCTTTGTTTGGGCATCAGTTTAAATGATAAAATAAATTAAGTAATGATTAAATTAATACCTGAAATAAATGTTAAAACTTATAAATAGGGAAATGGTCCATTTGGTAACAATAAATAGTTTATTAGGTTTATTTATGGATTATGAAATATTGTATTACATAATTAGGGTGACGTGTGAACCGTAGATTACCTTGCTGTTACTTTTCAGCTTTCCTTGAATATCAGGTGAGTGGATTATCATGCCATGTATTTTTAATAAAGTTTTTGTATTTCTCCAAACTACTTTGACAGGAAAATGTATATGTTTAAATGCTTTGGATGAACTGTTATGATATTCTCTTATAACAATCATGGTATAAATATTTTATATTATACAAAAGATTTTCTTATCTATTGTGGAGCGATCATGTGACTTCTCTATTGGGACCATGTGAAAAGTCCAGGGGATAAGCCCTACGGGGTGACTCTGGCCAACTAGGGAATAAACCTGGCTCGAAGACTTGGGTGACTCTAGTTGCTTAACGATTTAAGAAATAGTTCAGGGGTTTCCGATGACCTGAGACTGGACCGTCTTAGGGAAAAGGCCCAGGTGCCACCCTATAGTGACTCTATGTTCGATAATTGAATTCAATGGGCCATGGCTGCCCCGAGTATTATGATTTCTGGCACTTGCACCCAGGCTGTTCCTGTGGTTGTTGTTGATGGTTTCCCACACACTTATTGATGATCATATCGCTATTCTATTATTATGTTGGCATGTTTATGTGTGAATTATTATTATTGACATTATATTATCTTGTTGGCATTTTTATGTGCATATTATATTTTTAGCATTTTTATGTAATGAGATTATTGTAGACACCTTCGATGTCTAGTTTGAGATAAATATTGGTGACTCGTCTTGATACCGAGATCACGTGAAAAATATAAATATTTTGATAAATATTGATGACTCGTCTTGATATCGAAATCACGTGGAAAAATATAATTATTTTGATAAATGTTGGTGACTCGTCTAGATATTGAGATCACAAGGAAAGTATTGGTATTTTGACAAGAAGAAAAGATGGGTTGTATTATCACCCTTTTGATTATAGTGTGTATCTCATACCATAATTATGTTTGAAGTACAAACTATTTGAATCTCCTACTTTAGAACTGTATATTATTATGCATGCTTCTATTCACCAGTTTTAGCTGACGTTGTAAATATAACATTTCAGGTAACCAGTGATGAGGCTAGATGATGGACTCGGTAGCTTTGTGGAATCTAAGAATAAGACTTCTAGGACATGCATTTTGCTTCTGCATTTAAATAAATAACATTTGATTATGAATTAGTTAGAAATAACCTTGTTGAGATATTATGGGCAGATTGTCCCATATTGATTATATTGGATTTTAATTGATTAAATCCTTTCCATTTGAGATCTTTTAGCATATTATTAGCTAATCTATATTTAGGCTTTCTTGGATTCAATGGGCCAAGGCTTATGATCCATGACCGGTTACTTTTTCAAATTGGGGTGTGACAAGTTTGGTATCAGAGCATAAGTTTATAGTAACATCTTATGCATCATGTCATTAGTAGAGGTCTGGATCTCCAAAGTTCTATGTTATGAGTTTTTGTGAATAGATTGATTAAGCATTATCTTATATCTGTTCGTATTCGATATTGATCAGTGATATGGCTCACCCAAGACGTAATGTGAGTTCTAGGTATGTGATTATGGAGGATGCACAAGGGGAGCATACTCCTAGCACTACTTCAGTAGCCCTTGATATTACGGAAACCCCAGTGGCTCCAGCAGTCCCAGCTACTTAGGTAGCACTAGCAGTTCTAGAAGCCCCAACTACCCTCGTTACTGAGGGAGCTCTTCAAGCTCTCCAAGCCCTGGTAAGCATGATTGCTAGGCAACAAGCTCAACCAAGGGTATTTAGTGTTGACTAACCTATGAGCTTGGATAAAGGCTCAGTCTTTGAGAAATTCCTAAAAGAACACGCTTCGACCTTTAAGGGGTCAACCAATCCTGATGACGCTGAAATATGGAAGCTATGCATAGAGAAGATTTTTGAACGGTTGGGTTGCATAGATGAACATAAGATGTCATTAGAAACTTATGTATTGGAAGGACATGCTGAACATTGACAGTGCATGATGAAGCGTCAATATGAAGAAAGAGAACGTGAACTCGTCTGGAAAAAATTCTTAGCGTTGTTCAACGACAAATACTACCCGGTGGCTATCAAGAAATAGAAGCAAATGGAGTTCCTTATGCTAGAACAAAAAGGAATGTCAGTGGCAGTATACGAGGCAAAGTTTGCTGAGTTGTCCAGATTTGTGCCATAATATGTCGCTGAAGAGAAAGACAAAGTAGTTCTGTTTGAAAGGGGTCTACTTCCAGCTATTCATAGTAGGGTTTCACTATTCGAGGGAAAAACTTTATTCGAGTTAGTAACCAAAGCTCTTTTAGTAGAAAAGAGTTTGGATGATGCACAGAAGAGCAAAGAGCTGCAACCTAAGAGGTTTAAAGACTCAAAGCCAGCAAAAAATAATTTTAGAGGTCGTAATCCCGCCAAGAAGGCGTATATGCCCAATCAGTCACAAAATCAGACTAATGGGAATGTATGACAACAAACCTGGAATCCATGCAAACATTGCGGGAGATCCCATTCTTGTGGATATTTTTGTGATGGTACACCAAAGACGTGCTTTAATTGTGGAAAGGCTGGTCACATACTTCTGGATTGCAAGAATAAGAGAACGGGAAGACAACAGGTGCTACAATCATTCCAAAATCAGAAGCCACCTACACGTAAAAATGGACCAGCTCAAGGTCAGTATAATCGTCCAGGAGATCAGAGACAACCTACGATTAACAGGGCACAAGGTCAATGTGCAGTTACTTAGAGACGTGTCTTTGCTCTTACTCACGAGGAGGCAGAGGGTTCCCCATCTGTGGTGCAAGGTACTATTAGCATATCATCTGTTCCTGCTAGAGCTCTTATTGATTCTGGTTCTACGCATTCTTTTTCTTCACCTGAGTTCTTGCATCGTCTATCCGTTACGGTAGAACCTTTGGATGTATGTCTCTCTGTGTCCACTCCTATTGGGGACACAATATTGCTACATGAAGTTTGTCATCTTGGTGTAGTGGAGTTGGATAATAGGATGTTGTTAGTAGATTTTATATCTCTAACCATTCGTGACTTTGATGTTACCTTAGACATGGATTGGTTTTTCAAGTATCATACGACCGTTGATTGCTATTACAAGAGGATAGTTTTTAACATTCTGGGGCAACCTAAGTTCTTCTTTCAGGGAGACGTGAGGTTAGCTGCCCTTTATACAAATAGAACATTGAAGAAAAGTTGTGAAGGCCTTTTGGCTTGTGTTAGAGGCACTAAGGTACCTGAGATCAAGTTGGATGAGCTTTCTATTGTAAGGGAATTTTTGAATGTCTTCTCTGAAGATTTACAATCGTGAGATTGAATTCATGATCGATCTTCTACTTGGTACTACGCTTATCTCTAAGGCACCGTACCAGATGGCACCCTTGGAGTTACGGGAGTTACAAGTACAATTGCACTAAGGTACCTGAGATCAAGTTGGATGAGCTTTCTATTGTAAGGAAATTTTTGAATGTCTTTTCTGAAGATTTACGATCGTGAGATTGAATTCATGATTGATCTTCTTCTTGGTACTACGCTTATCTCTAAGGCACCGTACCATATGGCACCTGATCTGAGCTTAAAAGTGTACTTTTAAGCCCTCCAACGTGCAATGTTATGTCATTGAGTCGGTGATTTAATATTAGTTTTAGTGTGTTTTTATGTAGCAACAGGTATAATGGACCAAAGAGGAAAAGAAGGCCAAAATACACTAAAATGGAGCAAAGTCCGGACTCTCCACTTTCAAAGTCCAGACTTTTTGATACAAAGCAAAAGGGGCCTTCTCGGGTGCAATCCGTCCGGACGAAAGTTCGGCAGAAAAATTTTAAGTTTGCTTATTTCACGAGGATTTCAGCCGGGGGTATAAAAAGAAAAGAGAAATCAGTGTCTAGGGTTCCGAAATTAGCTTGGGAGAGGTGGAAAGGTTGCTAGGGCTCGGGAGAATCGCGGAGAACGGATCAATGGCGTACGCGTTCGGATCTTCCTCTTCGTTCATCTCGACGATGAGCGGCTAGGTTTTTTTTCTAGGATTTCGATGAAACCCTAGCCTCTTTGTAATGTAGATCTTAGTTTTAGTTTTGGTTTTTGCTTTCTCGTTGGATCGTTCTTTTGTAAAACTTTGTTTGAGGATATTTGAATGCATGATTGCATGGTTCTATATCGGGTTTTAATGTTTGATCTCGTGTTAGTATTCTTCTTCTCTGTGATTAGTTGAATACATGTTTTACATGGTTTGCTTGCTTCGTGAGGGTGCACGCCGTGATAGAACATGCTGGGAATAGACGCGTTGTGCGGTAACCTGTGTATGGACAACCCGTGCTACTCTAGATGTTCTATGCCAGTTTTCGCCCCTCCGAGTCTTTCTTGTTGCACCATTGAGCTTGTAGCTTCAATGGTGCGTTGAATGATCCAATGGAAATGAACTAAAACTATTTTCTAAATTCTATAATTACGGGGCTAGGGTGAATTCGTGTCACCCTAGAACTTCTTTTAATCAATTTCAATCACATTTAATTTCGTTCCTTAATTTAATTACAAAAATCCCACTTTAGGTTCTCCCACTTAGAATTAATCATAGAGTTAATTGGCAAATTTAATAGCTTAGCCTTTTTTTTCCTGTGGATCGATATCCGGTCTTACACACTATTCTATGGAGTAGCTTGTATCACTCGGTTATTTTATAAATTTTATCTTTGGAGTTACGGGAGTTGCAAGTACAATTACAAGAGCTATTGGATAAGGATTTTGTTAGATCTAATGTTTCACTGTGGGGAGCTCCAATTTTGTTTGTGAAGAAGAATGATGGTTCGATGCGGTTGTGCATTGACTATAGGGAGTTGAATAAGGTTACTATCAAGAATAGGTACCCTCTGCCACGTATTGATAACTTGTTTGATCAATTGCAAAAAGCTCAAGTGTTCTCCAAGATTGAATTGCGGTCTGGTTATCACCAACTAAAAATTAAGGAGGCAGACATTTTGAAGACAACTTTTAGGACTCGTTATGGCCACCATGAGTTCTTAGTTATGCCTTTTGGTTTGATCAATGAGCCAGCGAAATTCATGTATTTGATGAATCGGATTTTCAAACCACAGCTAGATCGCTTTGTAGTAGTGTTCATTGATGATATCTTAATATACTTTAAAAGCAAGGAGGAGCATGAAGAACATTCACAGGAAATCTTTCAGACTCCCAGGGTGAAGGATATGCTAAGTTCAGCAAGTGTGGATTTTGACTGGACAGTGTATCTTTTCTTGGCCACGTGGTCAGTAAAAGTGGAGTATTTATGGATAGTAGCAAGATTGAGGCTATTGTTGATTGGCCGCGATCGATGTCAGTGACTGAGATACATAGTTTCTTGGGACTAGCGGGCTACTATCGACAGTTCGTGAAAGGGTTTTCTCATATTGCCCTGCCACTTACCAGCCTTACTCGGAAATGGGTGAAGTATAAATGGACAGATAAGTACGAGCAAAGTTTTCAGGAGCTTAAAAAAATGTTAACTTCAGCACTAGTGCTAGCATTACCAACTAAAGGCGGTAACTTTGTGATATATAGTGATGCATCTCACCAAGGTTTGAGCTGTGTTCTGATGCAGCATGATAAGGTGATAGCTTATGCTTCACGCCAGTTGAAAGTTCATAAGAAGAATTATCCCACGCATGATTTGGAGTTGGCAACTATTATCTTTGCACTGAAGATATGGCGGTATTATTTATACGAGGAATCTTGTGAGATTTATATCGATCATAAAAGTCTGAAGTATATCTTCACTCAGAAAGAGCTTAACTTGAGACAAAGGTGATGGCTTGAACTATTGAAGAACTACGATGTCGAGATACTTTATCATTTGGAAAAAGCGAATGTGGTGGCAGATGCTTTGAGTAGGAAGTCATCGGGAGTTAACTTGGCCTCATTAACCATCCAACATCATCTAGTGGAGGATTTGAGGAGGATGAGAGTGGAAATACTACTACGTGGAGGAACTGCCTTGTGTAATCAGTTGCCAGTAAAACCAACCTTATTAGAGAGAATTCATGTGGCTCAACGGGATGATCTTCAATGTAAGAGGATTGTGGAAAAACTACACAAAGGAGAGGTTAAGGATTTCATCATCAGTGATGACAGAGTTCTTAAATTCAGAGATCGTGTATGCATACCTGCCAGTAGTGAGCTAAGAAAAGGGATTCTAACGGAAGCTCATAGTTCTGAGTATAGCATTCATCCTGGAGGTACTAAAATGTATAGAGATCTTTGAGAGCATTTCTGGTGAAATGACATGAAACGAGATATAGCTAAGTTTGTAGCACATTGTCTTACTTGTCAGCAAGTGAAAATCGAATATCAAAGGTTAGCAGGAAAACATCAACCTTTACCGCTACCCTAGTGAAAATGGAAGAACATCACAATGAATTTTGTGTTTGGATTGCCTCGTACACGAAATGGACATAACGTTATTTGGGTGATAGTGGATCGACTTACGAAATCAACGCACTTCATTGCAATCAGGATGACACACCCCTTGGAGCGTTTGACACAGTTATATGTGAGAGAGATAGTCAGGCTTCATGGTTTGCTTGTACCTATTATTTTGGATCGTGACCCACATTTTGTCTCTAAGTTTTGGGGTGCCTTACAGACTGCTATGGGTACTTGGCTGGACTTTAGTTCGGCTTACCACCCACAAACTGATAGACAGTCCGAGAGAACTATTTAGAGTTGGAAGATATGTTGAGAGCTTATGCTTTGAAGTGAAAAGAAAATTAGGATGATCAGTTTCCACTGATGGAGTTCTCCTATAACAATAATTATTATTCAAGTTTAGGAGTGGCACCGTATGAAACTTTGTATGGGCGGAAATGTAGGTCCTCTTTGTGTTGGTACGAAATTGAAGAGAGACAACTTCTTGGACCTAATTTGGTGGAGGATGTCACTCAAAAGATTGCCACTATTCAGAATAAGCTTTTAGTAGCTCAAAGTCGACAAAAGAGTTATGCCAATCTACGAAGGAGAGATTTGAAGTTTTCAGTTGGAGATATGGTATTCCTCAAGGTTTCACCTTGGAAATAAATTATTCTCTTTGGCAAGAAGAAAAAGCTGAGTCCCCGATATATTGAACCCTTCGAGATTCTAGACTGTGTTGGTGAGGTGGCTTATCATGTGGCTTTGCCACCTAGCCTTACCGGGGTACATAATGTGTTTAATGTATCGATGTTAAGGAAGTACGTCTATAGCCCGACGCATGTGGTGGATTATGAGCCACTTCGAGTTCGTGAGGATTTCACCTACGAGGAGCGACCTGTGCAAATTCTTAATACTAAAGACAAAGTTCTATAGAACAAACAGATTTGACTCGTCAAGATCTTATGGCGAAATCATAAAGTAGAAGAGGCTACGTGAGAACGCGAAAATGAGATTCGCGAGCATTGTCCTCGTTTGTTTTCTCAAGGTTAGTATTTTAATTTTGAGGACAAAATTCTTTTAAGGGGGGACGAATGTAAAAACCGGTATATTTTTTTTAAGTAATTAATTATTATAAACTAACTAATTAAAAATCTAAATAAATAAACTAATAAAAAGATTCAAAAACTTTAAATATGTTATTAGTAATTAAATAAGGAAAGAAAAAACAAAACTAAGAAATAAAATATGGAAGAATCTGGCTGTGCATGTGGTTAACAGCTGATGGGTTTTTAAAATAAGAAGATGATAGATATGATGGAGAGAATCATGGGATGAGCATGTAATTCCTAAACTTTTGCTAGCAATCTCATATAAAAGAGGTCCCCTCCGTAAAGACCTCCTCCCTCACATAAACCTATCTCTCTTAGTTTCTCTCTCTCTACCATCCCTCATTCTCTCTCTCGACTCCCTCTTTCCCTGAAACTGCTGCCACCACCATGGATGCAACCACCATCATCGGCGTTGCCACCGCTGAACAAAACCATCATCATCATCACCATCATCAACCATAGTAATCACGGGTTGGTCATCCTCACACCATCTGTTTCAATTATATACATAGATATGTATATATATATATATAACACATAATTAAAAAGATGTTTAGTCCTTAAATTGAAATGCAAAGATATATGTAACACACAATAGTTCGAACCTATGTAGATATATGAATATATTACACACATAAATTGAAAAAGGAATTGAAATGCAAAGATATATATCAATATATATATATATATATATACCAGTGATATATGATATATATATATATATATATATATAACAGAGATGTATATATCACAGAGAAAATCATGTATAAGAACGCATTGAAAATATATACGTTTATGGGTATAAATCTCTCGATTTTATGATAAAATGTATAAGAATAATAAACCATGAAGAAAATAAAGAGAAAAGACCCTGGAATCAGATATTTCAACCATTGAAATCTCTAGTCCGAAGTTTTGGATCGACTCACATGTAGGTTGAGTTGACTCACGTCTCGTAGAACTAAGTTCCGTCGCTAGTGGGTCGACTCACGAGGATAATGAGTCGACTCATGATGGTAAGGCCTCTGTTGTTCCTCAGACATTGGTTTGGGTCGACTCACAAGTCTTTTGAGTCAACTCATAACCACTGCTAGACCTTCTTGGGTCGACTCATGGACCCATTGAGTCGACTCATACTTCACCTGTGGGACTTGGCTCGACTCACTAATTCTGTGAGTTGACTCAATCTTGTTTTGGTCGACTAAAAAAGAGCCACCTCAGCTCACTCTGCATTGGGTCAACTCACTATGCATGTGGGTCGACTCATAGTCACCTGTCATGCCTTATGTCGTGGGTGCTTGCCTTTGGGTTGAGTCACCATCCTTTGGGTTGACTCACAATGCCTTTTTCTTGCCTTGGGGTCGACACATGCCTTCGCTGCATCGACCCATGGTGACCTGAGAGACTTGGGTTGACTCATACACCCTTTGAGTCGACTCACAGTCACCCTTTACCATGAACTATTGCCTTTGAGTCGACACAAGGCTTAAGTGTGTCGACTCATGAACGCCTGTTATGCTTATACCGAGGCCTGTAGTGATTGAGTCGACACAAGGCCTTGCTATGTAGACTTATAGTCGCGTGTGACTCTGTTGGGTTGACTCAGAAACCCTTTAGGTTGACTCATATACTGAAAATTTTTAAAAAATATTCTTGTGTTAATCCTAGAGCTTAGGCTTTGTTTGGGTATCAGTTTAAATGATTAAATAAATTAAGTAAATGATTAAATTAATATCGAAAATAAACGTTAAAACTTATAAATGGAGAAATGGTCCATTTGGTAACTATAAATAGTTTATTAGCTTTATTTATGAATTATGATATATTATATTACATAATCAGGGTGACGTGTGAACCGTAGATTACCTTACTACTGCTTTTGAGCTTTTCTTGGATATCAAGTGAGTGGATTGTCATGTTATGTACTTTTAATAAAATCTCTGTATTTTCCCAAATTACTTTGACAGGAAAATGTATATGTTTAAATACTTTGGATGAACTGTTGTGATATTCTCTTATAACAATCATGGTATAAATATTTTATGTTATACAAAAGATTTTCTTATCTATTGTGGAGCGATCATGTGACTTCTCTATTGGGACCATATGGAAAGTCCAGGGGATAGGCCCTACGGGGTGACTCTGGCCAACTAGGGAATAAACTCGACTCAGAGACTTGGGTGATCCTAGTTGCTCAACAGTTTAAGAAATAGTCTGGGAGTTTTCGATGACCTGAGACTGGATCATCTTAGGAAAAAGGCCCAAGTGCCACCATGTGGTGACTCTATGTTCGATGATTGGATTCAATGGTGTGAGGTTTTCCCGAGTATTATGATTTCTAGCACTTGTACCCACGCTGTTCCTGTGGTTGTTGTTGATGATTTCCAACACACTTATTGATGATCATATCGCTATTATATTATTATGTTGACATGTTTATGCGCAGATTATTATTATTGATATTATATTATTTTGTTGGTATTTTTATGCGCGGATTATATTGTTGATATTTTTATACGATGAGATTGTTGTGGACACCTCCGATGTTCAGTTTGAGATAAATGTTGGTGACTCGTCTTGATATCGAGATCACGTAAAAAATATAAATATTTTGATAAATATTGGTGACTTGTCTTGATATTAAGATAACGTGGAAAAATATAATTATTTTGATAAATGTTGGTGACTCGTCTAGATATCGAGATCATAAGAAAAGTATTGGTATTTTGACAAGAAAAAAAGATGGGTTGTGTTATCACCCTTTTGATTATAGTGTGTATCTCATACATGATTATGTTTGAAGTACAAACTATTTGAATTTCCTATTTTAGAACTGTATATTATTATGCATGCTTCTATTTACTAGTTTTAGCTGACGTTGTAAATATAACATTTCAGGTAACCAGTGATGAGGCTAGATGATGGACTCGGTAGTTTCGTGGGATCCAGGAATAAGACATCTATGACATGCATTTCACTTTTGCATTTAAATAAATAATATTTGATTATAAATTGGTTGGAAATAACATTATTGAGATATTATGGGCGGATTGTCCCACATTGATTATATTGGATTTTAATTGATTAAATAATTTGCATTTGAGATCTTTTAGCATATTGTTAGCTAATCTATGTGTAGGCTTTTTTAGATTCAATGGGTCATGACCCATGATCCATGACCGGTCACATTTTCCAAATTAGAGTGTGACAGTATAAGATAAGAAATATATCACACATCTGATCCTATACAGATATATGTCCTAACTCTGCCATTGAACATTGTTAAGGTGACCCAAAAAATGATCTTTAGCTCAATTCACTGAGTAGGCGGGACATTCACGACAACAATACTATAACAACTCTGAGTTGAGAGGTTAATATAACTCGAGACTCCATGAGAAGTGTCATTGTGGTCAATAACTACTAAGTGAAATGACAAATGAAACAATATGGTTAATCGTACTGTTACCACTAATAAGTGAATGAGTTGAATAAAAGACATATTTATCACTATTAAGTGAGTAAATGATTGTGATGTTGGAAGCCTCCACAGAGAGGTGATGATGTGATGAATAAAAAACTCGTCCACTGAGAGGTGAATGTGTTATCATGGTCAATAATTCTCTACTAAGAGATAATGATCGATAAGATGATGAATAATTCTCTATTAAGAGATAAAATTGTGATAATGGATAAATTATAATGAGATATTCATAACTTGACAAAAAAAAAATTTGAGAACATTTATTATATATATTTTTCTCTACTAAGAGGAATGATGAAATGAAGACGAGTAAGATGAAATGATTGAATCTAGAAAGATGAAAACTTGAAATATTTTGAATCAGTACTTGAAAACGTTTACAAAATTATAAAATATTTTTCATGAAACTGTGACAGAAAATTGTAATGGTTACTGTTAGTGGTTATGGTGAGCACATGAAATTATAGCTCATCCCCATACAGACTTTTGTGACAAGTACTGGCAGAAGATGTGCACGGTCTGGTTCACTGCGAGCCTAGGTGTATGGGTTGGGGTCCATGGAGATATATTCTAGTTATAATTTTTTCTTGACTTGTAATTCAAAGTATGTGATTGTGGCCGGAGAGTCTCTTGTGATGTAAGTTATGTTTCAAAAAATAAAAAATAAAAAATAAGAAGGATTTCTTGTATGATAATGAAATCGAGTTAAAGAAGAAATAGATGATGGTTGAGTCATGTTCGCGATGTCGCGGAGCGAGGCGCAACATGCTGTCTCCCTCCAAGGGCGGAGCCATGATTTTTGTTTAGAGGACGAATATTTAAAATTATATAAAACATAGTAGATTGGTATTACTAAAAAAGTTCATATATTGATAACATAGAATTTTGAATTAATTACAAAAAAAAAATAGAATTTTGAATTATAATTGACCACGACTTTTCATATTTTGAAAGCGATACATGATAGTTTTATTTATAATGCTATGAAACATGTCTCTCATTATACACAAGCAAACTATCATACATTCATTAATCATTCATTATGTTGTGAAGTTGATTCTTCACAATCTTCATAACAAAAAATATCGTCTCTACTGTAACTGTCGTAAGAGGTAAAATTAAGTATAGTGTTAGAAGTTTATAAATCAAAGGGTATCTTTTATCATTTTTTGTCTTAATCATCTTCTGAGTAAGGTTGCATATTCTATTTAAATTAGAGAACTTAATATTAGAGCGTACATGAATGAAAAAATTCTCAAATTGATCAGAAATGATCAATATCTCAACTTTTAAAAAAAAATTTGGGTAAAATTTGACAAAGTTGATAAATTTGGCAAAGTGATATTTTTAGTCTTTTATATGAGGGATAACTTTATAATTTAGAGAAAAAAAATTTACAAAATTTTAAAATATTACAAAAAATTAAAATTTTAGTGGGGACAAATGCCCCCTCTCACCTCCATGTCCCTCCGCCCATTTCTCCCTCCTTCTGTGTCAACAAACCCTTCCCCCCTCTCTCCCTCTCTATGTGACTAGAACCCTTCTTCATGTCAACCCTCTCTCTCTCTCTCTCTCTCTCTCTCTTATACGATAATCCTAATTACTTAAGGGTATTTTTTATAGATTGATTAAAAAACTCTCCCCCTTAATTAAAGGGCAAAATAGTAAAAATGTACTTTTCATTAACGCCATCGACAAGGGAGGTCAGTATAATTTCAGAAGTTTGAAGAGAGGTGTCAATATTTTCAATCAATCTCAAGGGAGGTTAATGTAGTTTACCAAAAATATTTTTTTTAATAAAATATTTTACATCAAAAGGTCAAAATTATTTTACATAAAAAAGGACCTAAGTCATTTTTGGTAATGACAACGACAGACACTGCGACGGTGATGTAAGAACCCGAGTTTTCGTAAAATATAACCTAGACGTAAATTTACCCTAATTGTTTTACCAAAACACTCTAACCCTGAAATTTAAACTATATAAACCCTAATAGTGTTGAATAAGGGTTCAACATCTAAAATAATCAAGACAATAGAAACTTGAACTTAGAACTTAATTAAATCTAAGTTAAGTTTGGAGAACTAAGTTCGGTCACCTAGATCACAAACAAAACATGTGATTTTGGATTAAAGTCCAACATGAAAATTCAAGCTCATGGACTCATAAATTAAATCAATGGATTAAAT
>JAUTBS010017866.1:0-14437 GCA_032361285.1 Aequorea victoria
ACGAATTGGAAATTCAAATCTCTGATCTCAATCTCTTCATTATTTTACTCTTTTTATTTTATTTTAATTATTAATCCCCTTATTTCATTCTCTAGAATCTTCACACTTGTAATTGAATTTTATTTTACTTAAGTTATTTAATTAGGTAAGTTTTAAATTTATTTAAAAACTCATCTCCTAATTTATTTAAGTTTTAACTTAACTAATTTATTTATTATTCGACTATTTCAATTATAAATCCGTTAAATATATTTTTTAATTTTTAAATTTTCACGAATTTTACACTTAAAACATTAAAGTTTTAGATTTATGTGTCTGTTTTCCAAAAATGTAATAATCCTAAGATTTGAAATTTTTTAGACCAAGTTATGGCCTTCGAACCAGAGCTAGTTTGAAGTGTCCAACCTGAATTCCAGAATTTCAATAATTTTTCCCAATTCTTCGGTTCAAAATTAGAGGGGTTTATGGACTGAATTTGAAGAAATGCTACACATAAAAGTTGTATGTTATCATGTTATGTTTCCAACAGTGCAAATTTTACACAATTTGAATCACTATGGACTAAGTTAGAGCTCTCAAACCAGGGCTCGTACGAATGCTTCAACATAGAATTTCTGGGTTGCTTCAAAAATTTGCAAACTTTTGGACCAAAATTAACCTATGATGCTAATCGAATTTCAAAATGTCATAAACATGAAAGTTGTAACTCTTTATCTAGGATTTCCATAAATATAAATAGAATAAAATTCCATTCACTCTAGACCAAGATGTGGCCTTCTGAAGTTTTGTCCATGAAACCCAAAATCTGTAGAATTAATTTTTTGACATTTTTGGGTTTTTCGGCGATGGTGGCTGCCACGGCGGTGGGTGATGGTGCTCGGTGATGAGGGGTGGTGTGTGAGGAGAGGTTTGAGTAGTTGGTGGTGACCCTAGTGGGCCACGGTGGCCGTGGTGGTGGCTGGAAGCTGTTGCGTTCCAGTAGTAGCCGAAACAAGGGAAGAAGTTTGGAGCTCACCAGCAACTGTTCCGGCAACGTGGGATAGCGGTGATAGTTGGGTTTCCTCCAGGGGCGAGGTGCAGTGGTGTTACGGTGGTTCTCCAGTGGTGGGATAACTTATCCTACCTTCAATCTAACAAATTCTCCTCACCTCTCCCTCTTTTCACTTTTTTTTCTTCTTCTTTGTTGAACCACCGGCATACAGGTTCTTCTAATGGGAAATTTTATGATTTTTTTGGGCTTGCATGTATTGATATATACTATCCCTTGATGTTTTCCATGTGTCCCTTCATTGCCATTTGTCAAAAATCAATTCTTCTCTCTCATAGTTGCCTTTTACGCTATATTTTCATCCTTCGAAAATATCACAAAAATTGACTGTCTCGGAAAAATCTCAAAAATTCATTTTAATCTAATTACAACATTATAAGATTGACCGCATAAACATATTTCAGAACCAAAATCTCAAATTCTGAATTTTGAGATTTTGGGGTGATTTTGACTTATAGAGATGTCATGAAGCTTTGTAAGGCATTTATCGCCCTTCCAATTTCCAAAATGACTCTCAAATAACATCAAGAGTCTCATTATTCTAAAAGGTATTATGAATTGGCTTGGGTCATGAGATTGACTCTGTGTTGTTCCGATCATATTCTAGAGTTTCGGGTGGAATCAAGATCGGGGCACTGCCTTATTAATTTTGATTCATTTGAAATGTTATATGATACTCTCAGGAACTTCATTCTAAGACTCTAGACTTTTGTTTCTTCTCATTTTCTCTTACGGTTTGTTCACAGCGTCCATTCAAACATTTTTAGGGTTAAATTAGGATTTTGAGGGGTTATTTGAGTATCCTGAGTTCTTTGACTCATCGAATGGAAAATTGAGTCCATTAACTGTGTCCAAAATGTTATTTTGAGTTCATCAAACTTGATTTTACTTCTTTTAGAGTTCTCTAAGTCTAATTTATGTCATCATATAGTTGAGTTTTTGGATTTTGGGTCTTCTTGGGTTAATTCTTCGGATCAGGTGTCAGTTCCGGATACTCTCGGGTTTATTTAAGGGTCATGTATTACATTCTACCATCTTCTGTCTTGTTCTATCTTTAATGAAAATGGTATATAGGTGGTTGAAGAGATAATTTAAGAGACTACACTATTGGAATCATAAGTTACTAACCTTTAATGAATACCCATGTAAGTTGGCTCCACCTTTCTCCTTACTTTTTCTCTTTCTTCTTCTTTTTCTTCTTCTTCTTCTTCTTCTTCTTCTCTCTCTCTATCTCCCTCTTTTCTTTCACAAAATTTCAATAGGAGGGGAATTGAGAGACTTGCCCTCTTTATATAGGCACAATGATGTGTTTAAATTACTTAAATATCCCTCATTTAGTTCCAACTCAAGTCTAGTTAGCAATCATGTTTTGTATAGTTTGGTTAGATTGAAACTAGAACTTTGGCTCCAAGAAAACTAATACCATGTTTGAATTCATTAAATTGATTCTTATAGACTTAAGACCATATTTGGTTTAATTAGGAAACAAGGGTCCTTATATTATGGGTACTTTCAAGACTTTTTTCAAGTCTTTGTCTCCAAGTCTTTCTTTTTATTTTATTTTTTTAATTTCATGAAACCAAACATTACATCACTCGGCTCTCCTAGAGGGGCCCCTAAAATATGTGTATTATATATATATATATATTTGTATTTTACTCGAAAAGAAAACTTAAATCTATATTTTGGGCCTCATTTTTTTATTTGGGTTTCTTTTACACTTTGGGCCTATTTAATCAAATCTTATAATATATTTGGGCTCTAACTTAGCCCACTAAATTGTATATATTAAACCCATCTCAAAATTTTATGTTTGGACCAATTTGGGTTCTAATTTATTTTATTTTAGGCCAACATGAATTAATTTAAGTTTATATGAGCTAATTCAATTCTTTTCTTTTTTGGGCCTCTAATACTTTGGTTACAATTTTATTTTTCTGGCCCATATTTTAAAAAATCATCATAGTTTGGACTTTGGCTTAAGCCTACCTAACTATCTCTTCCTTTGGCCCATTTAATTTTTATATTTTGGGTCTAGCTTAATTTTTAAACTTACATTTTTCTACTTAACCTTCTATTTATGTCTTTGGACCTTTGTTAAAATCTTGAATTAAAGCTTTCTAGTTTTTTTAGACCCTTCTTGAATATTCTCATGAAACCCTATTGAATAATTAACTTGGGCTTCTAAACAAGTTTTTTTTATTTAAGTTCACGTACCTCATGTCTAAACTTTATTTTTAGAAGTGTTACTTCCAAGTATTCTTCTCTTAATCATAATGGAATTGTAATCTAGGTTTTCGGTTAAGATTATGGGGTGTTACAGCAATGAAAATGAGGGCAATGCTGATGGGTCATTTGTTAGGAGTAGAACAGCTGAGAAGGGTAATAATAATAGAAGGTCGTCTTGATCTAAATCTAAGAATAAGATAAAGGAAAACTATATCTATTGTAAGAAACCAAGCCATTACAAGTTTGAGTGACCTAAACTCAAAGATAAAGATAAGAAGGGAAAGAAGTGTTAGCCCCAAGGTTTAACGAATCAATTTATTGATTTTAATGATAACAAAGAAATTTTTAGAAAGTTAAAAAGGAATGTTTTATAAATTCCAAGTTTTAAGAAAATCATGTGAAATGATTTAAAACACTGTATTGCCAAGTTAAACTTGATTTTTCCCTTAATCATAGTTATTGATTATATCTTGTCATATATTCTTCAACTAATCGTTAAAATATTTTAAACGTTTATTTAATAGGTTAACACCCATGATTGGGGTTGACCTTGTATTTAACAATATTTGAAGTAATTTCAAGTGTTAAAACAAGTGTTCAAAAGATTACAAAATCATTAAAACCCTTCCCAAACAGAGCCTTATCACAGAAAACAAAACATAACTTTTTCTAAACCTATGAGTCGACCCACATCACTCCATGAGTCGACCCAAACACAATAGCCCTCTGGATCTTTAACAGGCATAGCCATGAGTTGACCAAATCTGCCAATGAGTCGACCCATACAAGATACCTCTATAGATCTCTAACAGGTGTAAGCATGAGTCGACCCAATCTACCTATGAGTCGACCCATTCACTCCAGTTCTCTGGATCTCTCTCAGGTATAGCCATGAGTCAACCCACATAATTCTTGAGTCGACCCAAGTCCATAGCTAAGTGCATGAGCCGATATATTTTAGCCCACACCTCAACTCAATGCACCATATGACATCATTAGTCGACCCAAATATCTCATGAGTCAACCTAGTGTCAACATCCCTTACAGAAGCCTACTCTGAGTTGACCCAAGGAACTAATGAGTCAACCCAAGAGCACATGAGCTGACACATAAATAGTTCAGTCAACCCACAACAACAAGTTAACACAAAGACTCTCATGAGTCGACCCAAAGACTTTATAAGTTGACCCACTGAAAGCTTTTGTCAAACAACAGAGACGATCTCACTTTGAGTCAACCCAAATAGTTGGTGAGTCGACCCACTGGCGCAGTAATCTTCGCAAAGGTATTTGAGTCGATCCAAGCTCACCTTGAGCCGACCTAGAATTGCGCAGACAATGTTTTCAACGCGAATTACAGAGAATTATAGCGGTATCTCAGAGTATTAAATGCCAAGATCTGATATTCAACAACTATATTTAGGCACAAATTTATATGCGAATTTATTTTCAAATCAATCCCAAGAAGTTATGGAAAACATTGAAAAAAGAATCAAAGATCGCTTCAATAAATTATAGGATATCACTACAGTAGATACAAATCTGATATACAACGTCATTATTCAAAGTTTGAATTTGAAATCAGAATTGATTATTGAATCAGTCCAAAAGAAGATAGTGACAAAAGTGGATTGCAAATCCCGAGAATGACTCCTCAGTATCAAGATCATTAATTGTAAGATTTATCTCAAGGTATGCTTGAAGCTAATATCTATATAAAGACATGATTTCTCAGAGAAGAAGATAGACCCAATAACACCAGATCAGATTATCAAAGCTATCAATTACTCTTTTCAAGAGAGAAATCAGAAAAAAGAGCAAATCTTGTATCACTCATTCAAGATCAGAAACATATTCTCATCTTTTATTCAGAATAGCCCAAGCAATTACTATTCATCATCTTGATTCTGGGTTTTCTTTAGAGTGCTACAGTGCAAACATTAACTCTTCACAGAGAGTATTTCTTTCATTATTTGTGAATCAAACAAACTTCCAACTCATTGTAAAAGTAAGGGTGAGTCACCCTGTACTATTCTTTGTGTATGGTTTAGTACACAAAAAGAAAGATCATAAGTGCTAGAAGCCTGGAGTCTTTGGAACGCAGCTTGGTGAGTCTTTGAAAAAGGCTTGGAAAATTATATCACAAATGCTAGAAGCCTTAAGGCTTTGGAACGCAGCTTGGTGAGTCTTCTGTAAGAAACCGAAGTAAAAATCACAAGTGCTAGAAGCCTGGTGGCTTTGGAATGGAGCTTGGTGATAGCTTTTAAAAAGTTTGAAGCATACCCGTAAGTACTCTAAGATAGTGGAAAATCTCAAAGAAAGCTTGAAGAGTGAAAGTAGGATGGAATAGCTGAACCACTATAAAAACGATGGTGTCATCTCTCTCTCTATCTCTTTATTGTCATTATATTCATATATGATTATATATACATATATATTGCTTATATTATTTAAATAAATTTTTAAACAAAAAGGATTTTTGAAAAGACCCTATTCATCCCCCCTCTAGGGTCATTTTTTGAATAACAATTGGTATCAGAGTCTTGTCTCTTGTCTTTGGCTTAACAGTGTAAGAGGATCCTATGACAACCTCTGTTGCAATGACCCTTTCTGGGGACCAATCCACAAACAGACCTCCATTGTTCTGTGGAACAAATTACAACTACTGGAAAGCAAAAATAAAAATCTACATACAAGCAGTAGACTATGAACTATGGAAAATCACTGTATATGGTCCTAATAGACCTATTAAAGAGATTAAATGAATGGTCATTCCAAAAGATGAATTAGAATGAAATAAAAATGATATTAGAGAAATGCAAATAAACTCTAGAGCTATGAACTCACTATACTGTGCTTTAGATTCAAATGAATTCAATAGAATATTTGTATGTGAAACAACAAACAAAATTTGGGATAAACTAAAAATAACTCACGAAGGCACAAATCAAGTCAAAGACTCTAAAATAAGTATGCTTGTGCATGAGTATAAATTATTTAAAATGCATAGTAATGAAAATATTTCTGGCATGTTTACGTGATTTAGTAATGTTATCAATTCTCTGAAATCGCTTGACAAAATATATACTAATGTTGAAAACATGAAAAAAAATTCGCAGGTCTTTGTAAAAAGATTGAGATGCAAAGGTCACAACCATTTCGGAAGCTAAGGACCTCGATGTACTCAGCCTTGATGAACTCATGGGGTAATTCATGACACATGAGATTGTCATTGAAGGAAGGATGGATGAAGAAGAACCAAAGGCAATGAGAGGTATAACATTAAAATCTGTAAAAAAAGTGTAAAAGATGGTAATTTATATAATAAATTATTTAATTAAAATAACTAACTAATTAAAAGTTTAATAAAATAAATTAATATTCTGAAACTTTTAAAATAATATATGATAAAATAATTATGCTAATAATAAAATAAGGAAAAAGAAACAAAATTGGAAAATAAAATAATATGAGATTCCTTGTGCATGTGATGACAACATGAGATCTTTTGGATTAGGAAGATAAATCATAAGGAGAGATTTATGGGATAAGAACATGATCCCTGGAAGCCATCATAAAATGATAACATCCATGATCTCTCTCCCTCACCCCTGATCTCTATCTCCTTCTCTACAATCCCTGATCCCCCATTCTCTGCGATCCTCTCCCTCTCGGCTCCTCCCTCAGTAGCAGCACCACTGCCACAATGCCACCAGCGCAACCCATCACCACTGAGAAAGCACCACCAATGCCATCCATCATCGGCGTCGCCACACATCACCTGTGACATCATCATCATCATCGTCTGTAGCTTCCTATTTCTGGTTCGCTCCCCTCACATCCTCTGTTTTAAGTTATAACATGAATGTATATATATATATATATATATATATCACCACATTATTATATATGGAATCATCTGTTAAAAATCCCATCTTTAATGGCTTCAAACCTATATAGACAGAGAAATATATCACATACACAGATTAAATGTAAAAGAGTTGGAGATACGTATGTATATCGATATATATATATATATACAATGATATGTATAACTAATATGCATTATATAGCAAAAATCCATATATAAAAATATATCATATAAATGGTTATGTATGTATATAGATATCATTCGATTTTATGATAAAATAAGTATATATAATAATCAACGAAGAAGAAAGAAAGAAAAATCCCAGAAATCTCATGATTCCATGCTATGGAATCACTAGTTTGAATCTTTGGATCGACTCACCTTGAAGTTGAGCCCACTCACATCCCTTAGAACTGGGTTCTATTGCTAGTGGGTCGAGTCACGTGGATGTTGGGTCGACTCATGATGATGAGGCCTCAGCTCTTTCTCAAGCATTAGCTTGGGTCGACACAAGAGTTCTTTGAGTCGACTCATGGACACTACTGTTAGACCTTCTTAGGTCGACTCATGAGCCTTTGAGTCGACTCGTGATCACTTGTGAGACTTGGGTCAACTCATTCCTTTCTTGGGTTAACTCATGGTCTATTTTGGTCGACTAAATAGGAGTTATCTCAGCTCACTCTACTTTAGGTCGACTCACAAGCCCTTTGAGTTGACTCATAGTTGTCTGTGTGCCTTATGTTATGGTTTGTTGCCTTCAAGTCGACACATGGCCTTCGTTGTGTTGACTCATGGTCATCTGTTGGACTTGGGTCAACTCACAAGCCATTTGAGTCAACTCAGAGTTTCCTGTTAGTCATTTACCGAGAGCTCTACCTTTGAGTCGACACATGTCCTTTCTATGTCGACTCATGGTCGCCTGTGGTGCCTTCTACTGAGAACCCTCTCTGTGGTGTCGACTCACAGACCTTTTGAGTCAACTCAAAATACCAAAAAATTCTAAAAGCCTTCATGTATGAAATCTAAAGCTAAGACTCTGTTTGGATATCAGTTTAAAGATAAATTAAATCAATTAATCATTGATTCAACACCTGAAACAAACTTTAAAACTTATGAATGTGGGGAGGTTTTGTTTGGTAATTTAACCCAATTTAATTAGCTTTAATTATAGATTTTGATTTATTATATTGCAAAATGAGAGTGACATGGATCCCTACATTGCTATTGTTGTTGCATATTGTGCTTGCATTAGATATCTGGTGAGTGGATTATCATGCTATGTACTTTAAACAAATTCCCCGTATTCCCAAATTATTTTAGAAAAGAATGTATATGTTTCCAAATTCTTTTGAATATAATGTTATCAAATTCTCTTATGAAAATCATGGTACAAATGCTTTATCTTGTATGATATATATAAAAGAATCTTTCATCTATTATGGTGCGATCATGTGATATCTTTTGCGACCATGAGGAAGTCTAGGGAAAAGCCCTCTACGGAGGTGACTCTGGCCGCTAGGAAAAATACCCGGCTTAAATCTCGTGATGACCCTAGTTGCTCAACAGTTTAAGGGATAGTTCAGGGCTTTCGGTGACCTGAACTGGATCGTTTAGCGAAAAGACCCAGGCACCATCATGAGGTGACTCTATGTTCAATGTTGGATCCAATGGGCTAAAGCTGCACTGAGTACTATTTATATTAGCACTAGTTACTTATTTTTCCCAGGAGGATCCTGTGGTTGTTGATGATTTCCCTCCTATATTGATTAATGATCATATCGCTATACCATTATTGGCATTTGATACCACGATTATATTGTTGACATGTTTACGACCTAAGAATGTTGTGGACACCTCTGATATCTAGTTTGAGATATGTTTTGGTGACTCATTTTGATATCGAGATCACGAGTAAAAATATAAATATTTTCATAAAGAAGAAAAGATGGGTTGTGTTATCACCCTTTTGCTTATATTGTGTATCTCTTACCATGATTATATTTGAAGTACAAGCTATTTGAATCTCCTATTTTAGAATTGTATATTATTATGCATGCTTCCATTCACCAGCTATAACTAACGTTGTAAAATATACATTTCAGGTAACCAGTGAAGAAGCTTGTTCATAGACTTGGTAGCTTCGTGGGATCCAGGATTGAGACGTCTTCGTACATGCATTTCGCTTCCGCATTGAATAAATATTAACTGAATATGAGTTGTTGCAATAATATATTGTTAAGATATTATGAGTTGTTTATCCCACATTAATTATTATAGATTCTTATTGATTAAATTTCATGTATTTTGGAACCTTTTAGTACATTGTTAGTTAATTCTATGTTTAAGGCTTTCTTGGTTCGTTGGGTTGCTCTATGGCCGGTCACTACTCCTGAGTTGGGATGAGACAAGAGTGGTATCGGAGCAAAAGTTTAAATATTCCATCATATCATTAGTAGAGATACGGATCCCCAAAGTTTTTTATGTTATGAGTTCTTGTTAGTAGTTGATTAAGTATTGCCTTATATATGTTGTTGTTCTACATTGATCTTCAGTAAGATGGCTTATCCGAGACGTAATGTGAGTTCTAGGTATGCGACTACAGAGGATACACAAAGGGAGCATACACCAGGTATGACTCCAGTAGCCCCAGATGTTACAGAAATCCCAGTGGCTCCAGCATACCTAGTTGTTCCGGTAGCTCCAGCAGTTCTAGAAGCCCCAGTTGCTCCAGCGGAAAAGATAGAACTTCAGGCTCTCCAAGCCCTAGTGACCATGATTTCTAAGCAATAATCCCAACAAAGGGTGATTAGCTTAGACAGATCAATGAGCTTAGATAAAGGCTCATTGTTCGAGAAGTTCTTGAAGGCGCACCCTCTGACCTTTAAAGGATCAATCAATCCTGATGATGCTAAAACATGGAAGCTACACATTGAGAGGATTTTTGAATGATTGGGATGCATAGAAGAATATAAGGTATCATTGGAAACCTACATGTTAGAAGGATAGGTTGAACATTGGTGGTACATGTTGAATTGCCAATATGAAGGAAGAGAACATGAACTCGTCTAGATGAAATTCTTAGCATTGTTCGAAGATAAATATTACCCGGTGGCTATCAAAAAGAAAAAACAAGTGGAGTTCCTTATGCAAGAACAAAAAGGAACGTTAGTGGTGGAATACAAGGCAAAGTTTATTGATTTGTCCTGGTTCGCGCCGTAATATGTTATTGAAGTGGAACTATTTGAGAGAGATCTACGCGCAACTATTCGTAGTAGGGTTTCACTATTTGAGGTAAAGTCTTTGTCAGAGTTGGTGACCAAGGCTCTTTTAACAGAAAAGAGTTTGGATGATGCACATAAAAGTAGGGAGCTGCAATCTAAAAGGTTTAGAGACTGGAAGCAAACAGAGAATAATTCTGGAGGTAATAATCCTCCCAAGAAGGCTTTCACGCAAACCCAACCACAGACTCAGACTAATGGGAATGCAGGACATCAGACCCGAAATCCATGTAACCATTGTGGAAAGATCCATTCTCGTGAATTCTATTACGATGGTACACCGAAGAAGTACTTCACTTGTGGAAAGACTGGCCACATAACTCCTGAATGCAGGAATAAGGGAGTGAGAGGACAATAGGTATCGTAGTCATTTCAGAATCAGCGACTGCTTGCACGTAATAGTGGGATAGTTCAAAGTTATTATAATCATCAAGGAGATCAAAGACATCCTGCTACCAACAGGGAACAAGGACAGGGTGCAGTTACTCAGGGACATGTTTTTTTCTAACTCATGAGTAGGTAGGGGCTTCACCATCTGTGGTGCAAGATACTATTATCATATCGCCTGTTCCTGCTAGAACTCTTATATATTATGGTTCTATGCATTATTTTACTTCACCTGAGTTCTTGCATCATTTATCTACTATGGTAGAACATTTGGATGTATGTCTCTTTATGTCCACTCTTGTTGGGGACAAAGTTTTGCTACATGAGCTATGTCATTTTAGAGCAGTGGAGTTGGAGGATAAGATGTTACCAGTAGATTTTATATCGTTAGCCATTCATGACTTTGATGTCATCTTGGGCATGGATTGACTTTTTAAAGATCATACGACCGTTGATTGCTATTACAAGAGGGTAGTTTTAAATATACTTGGGAAACTGAAGTTCTTCTTTTAGGGAGACGTGCAGTTATCAGCACCTCTTGCAAATCGAATGTTGAGGAAGAGTTGTGAAGGCTTTTTGGATTATGTTATAGGCAACAAGGTGCCAACGATGGAATTTGATGAGCTTCCTATTGTGGGGGAATTCCTGGATGTATTCCTAGAAGATTTATCTAGTCTTCCTCCAGATCGTGAGATTGAGTTCATGATCGATCTTCTGCCTGGTACTATGCCTATCTCTAAGGCACCGTACGGGATGACACCCTTAAAGCTAAGTGAGTTGCAGGCACAGTTGCAAAAGATATTGGATAAAGGTTTTATTCGACCCAGTATTTCACTGTGGGGAGCTCTAATTTTATTTATGAAGAAAAAGGATGGTTTTATGTGGCTGTGCATTGACTACAGGGAATTGAATAAAGTCAATGTCAAGAATAGGTACCCTCTTCCGCGCAATGATAATTTCTTTGATCAGTTGCAAGGAGCTCAAGTATTCTCTAAGATTGACTTGCGGTCTGGTTATCACCAACTAAAAGTCAAGGAGACAGACATTTTGAAGACAGCTTTCAGGACTCGTTATGGCCATTACGAGTTCTTAGTCATGCCATTTGGTCTGACTAATGCTCCAGCGGTATTTATGGATTTGATAAATTGGATTTCATAACCCCAGTTAGATCATTTTGTAGTGGTGTTCATTGATGACATCCTGATCTACTCTAAAAGTAAGGAGGAGCATAAATAACATTTATGGGAAGTCTTTCAGACTCTTAGGGAGAAGTGGTTATATGTTAAGTTCAGCAAGTGTGAATTCTGGTTGGACACCGTGTCATTCTTTGGCCATGTGATCAGTAAGAATAGAGTATCTATGGATAGCAGCAAAGTTGAGGCTATTGTTGATTGGCCACGACCGACGTCAGTGACTAAGATACATAGTTTCTTGGGACTTACAGGCTATTATCAACGGTTTGTGGAAGGGTTTTCTCGTATTGCCCTGCCGCTTACCAGCCTTACTCAGAAAGGGGTGAAGTATGAATAGACAGATAAATGTGACCACAGTTTTTAAAGGGTTAAGCAAATGTTGACTTCGGCACCAGTTCTCGCATTATCAATTGAAAGCGGTAATTTTGTGGTATACAGTGATGCATCTCACCAAGGTTTGGATTGTGTGTTAATGAAACATGGTAAGGTGATAGCTTATGCTTCTTGTCAGTTGAAAGTACATGAGAGGAATTACCGCACGCATAATTTGGAGTTGGCAGCTATTATTTTTGTACTAAAGATATGGCGACGCTGCTTATATTGAGAGTCTTGTGAGATCTACACCGATCATAAGAGTTTGAAGTATATCTTCACTCAGAAGGAACTCAACTTGAGACGAAAGCGATGACTTGAACTATTGAAGGACTACAATGTGGAGATACTTTATCATTTGAGAAAAGCAAATGTTGTGGAAAATACTTTGAGTAGGAAGTCTTCGGGAGGTAGCTCAACATCGCTAACAGTTCAACATCATTTGGTTGAGGATTTGAGGAGGATGGGAGTAGAGATAATACGACATGGGAAAACAGCCTTGTGTAGTCAGTTGATAATGAGGCTGACCTTACTGGAGAGAATCCGTGTTGCTCACTGAGATGATCTTCAATGCAAGAGGAATGTAGAAGGGTTGCACAAAGGAGAGGTTAAGGATTTTAGTATCAGTGACGATGAAGTTCTTAAATTCAGAGATCATGTATTCGTACATGCCAGTAGTGACCTGAGGAATGAGATTCTGGCCGAAACTCATAGTTCTGGGTATAACATTCATCCAGGAGGAACTAAGATGTATAGAGATCTTTGACAATATTTGTGGTGGAATGGTATGAAGCGGGATATAGCGGAGTTCATAGGTCAGTATCTTACTTATGAGCAAGTAAAAGTTGAACATCAAAGGCCGGCAGTAAAACATCAACCTTTACCACTACTCGAGTGGAAATAAGAGAATATTACAATAGATTTTGTGTCTGGTTTACCTCGTACGCGTAATGGACACGACGCTATTTGGGTGATAGTGGACCGACTCACAAAATTAGCTCACTTCATTCCGATCAAGATGACACATACCTTGGATCATTTGGCAGAATTATATGTGCGAGAGATTATTAGACTTCACGGTTCACCTGTATCTATTGTTTCAGATCGTGTCCATGTTTTATCTCTAAGTTTTAGGGTGCATTGCAGACTACTATGGGTACTCGATTGGATTTTAGTTCAGGTTATCACCCGCAGACCGATGGACAGTTGGAAATAACTATTCAGACGTTGGAGGATATGTTGAGAGCTTGTGCATTGAAATGGAAAGGTAATCGTGATAACCAGTTACCACTGATGGAGTTCTCTTATAATAGAAGTTATCATTCCAGTTTGGGAGTGGCACTGTATGAAGCATTGTATGGGCAGAAATGTAGATCCCTTTTATGTTGGTATGAAGTTGGGGAGAGACAACTTCTTAGACCTAACCTAGTGGAGGATGCGACTCAAAAGATTGCCACTATTCGAAATAAACTTTTAGCAGCTCAAAGTCGACAAAAGAGTTATGTCGATGTAGGAGAGACTTAAAGCTTTCTATTGGAGATATGGTATTCCTCAAGCTTTCACCTTTGAAATGAATCATTCGCTTTAGCAAGAAGGGGAAGTTGAGTCCCCGATATATTGGACCCTTTGAGATTTTAGATCATGTTGGTGAGGTACCTTATCGTGTGACTTTGCCACCTAGTCTCACCGGGGTACATAATGTGTTTCATGTATCGATATTGAGGAAGTACATCTATAGCCCGACGCATGTGGTGGATTATGAGCCACTTCGAGTTCGTGAGAATTTAACCTATGAGGAACAACCTGTTCAGATTCTTTATATGAAAGAAAAAATTCTACAGAACAAGCAGATTCATCTCATCAAGATCTTATAGCAAAATCATAAAGTAGAAGGGGCTACGTGAGAACGCGAAGACGAGATTCGCGAGCGTTATACTCATTTGTTTCTTCAATATTAGTAATCTAATTTTGAGGACAAAATTCTTTTAAGGAGAAAAGAATGTAAAACCCGGTATATTTTTTTTTTAAAAAAAATTATTAAAAATAATAAATAATTAATT
>JAUTBS010017977.1:0-14436 GCA_032361285.1 Aequorea victoria
TAAAAATATACATACAAGAGTAGATTATGAGTTATGGAAAATCACTGTGTATGGTCCTAAAAGACCTATCAAAGTGAATGAAGGAACAACGGTTCCAAAAGATAAATTAGAATAGAATAAAAATGATATTAGAGAAATGCAACGAAACTCTAGGACAATGATGTTGGATTCTGTGGAAAATTACCTACGAATTTTAACTTAGATCATTAATACTGATTAATTTTAGATTACCTAGAGTTTACCTTCTAATTATGGTAGGTTTGAATTAGTACTGCAACTCATCGAATCTTTCAGTGTATAATTCGATTCTCGATTAACAAGAACCCGATGGGTGATCACTGATCTAGCCACCGCCTCTCTATCTTTTTCCTGACTAAAATTCTATTCGTCGTCTACAATATGAGTTATCTCTCAACTGTAATTCAGAATTAAGACTCATATTTATAGAAAAAAGATAGACATGATTTGTAATTATAAACTACACTAGGAACCCAAAGATAATAATTAAATTGACTTTCAAAATAATTAAGAAATTATATATCAGCATCCCATGACATATTTCTAATTCTTTTAATTATAATTAATTCCACTAAATAATTATAACTGTACTCCAATTTAATTATCTCAGATCATTACGATAAGAGTTCTTATTTGCCGAGTTATATAAAAAATAATATGATTCTCGTGTTAAGTTTTTAATACCCGCTTAGTAAAATTTAATTACTCACAATTTAATTTTACTAAGATCTACAATCTTTGATTACCAAATTGAACCTATTCGATATACTACCTGATTAAATTAATAATTCACTGATTAGGTTTACTAGTAGTATTAAAACTTATAAATTTATAAAGGGGGTATTATAATCCAGAATTATTCTGGACACGAATTCCTCCAAAATATAACACTGATCATATTCTAATATTTATTATTCAAACTACATGATCTATTGAAACAATAAGATTGAATCTCGCCCGTAAGTAATTCAAAATAATAAAATATTAAAATACGTTAGCATTCAATATCTCTCAGGATTAAGAATCTATGGGCACTCGAGCAAACTGTAAAATTGGGTAAGTCCAATCCTGTCAGTATATGAACTTTAATTTTACCTTTGATCATTTTCAATAGATTCTTGGTGTACCGAACACAATCTCTCTTGAATTATTGAATAAGTTTTTGTAATTAAGATAAACGAATGAGATTGTACTCACAGCTATACCGATAGGATGTCAACCCTATTTAGGTTGTGAACTAATTAATTATACAAGAACTGGACTTCTGATCTTCTGTAAGTAAGTCAAACTCTATTTACCAGAATTTTTACTCTGTATAATTAACGACATCCTGCATATTAATTATAAATAATTAAAATATATTTTTTACAAATACAGATATAAATGGGCTCAGACAATCTAAATATTATTAATAAAAATAATATAAAATATCTTACAGTGATTTTATATAAAAACTGCAACAATCTTCCATTTTTTATTAAACTCATGTGGTCATACATGTCAAACCTAATCTCTATACATGACTATTAAAAGTCTTAGCCGTTAAGCTCTTTGTAAAAGAATTTTTTAGGTTATCTACTAATGCAATCTTGATCACAACCACATCACCTATCTGATCGATCTCTTGAATTAGGTGATATTTACTGAATTCTCTATCCGACTGAAAATCCGAGTCAGTGTGCCCAGTGGGCATAAGACTCTCAACCTGGTAAATCAGTACATAATCTCTAGGTCTTTTCAGATACTTAAGAATGTGCTTTACTGCTGTCTAATGTTCTTCGCCTAGATTAGACTAAAATATGTTAACCGTAACAATCGGTAAAACAGATATCAGGTCTAGTACATAGCATGATATACATGAGGCTTCCGTGTCACGCCCCGCCCCGAGGCACCAGGCACGGAACGCGAGGGGAACAAGACTAAACCATCTTACCTTTCATCTTTAACCCTAATTCCGTTAACATACAAGGAATCATTCATATATATATATTTTCCTCACATAACACAACTCATATCACAAAAGAGCACTCCGACCACTACCTCATACATTGGTTACAACATAAAATTAAGATAGTATATCTCCATAGATCTTAACCTAATCTATTCTTGCAGTGGACTTGACCTGCGCATATCATTCGCATGTACCTATTACAAAGATCTGTGTGGGGGTGAGCTATAATCCACGTGCTCACTAATCACTAGCAACGTTATTATAAATTACAGAATGAAAGAAAATAGGTCATCACTTTAAAATAGGATAATTTTTTATAAAACATAACTTTTATCACAAAAGCTTCCAAGTTTCATCTTTCTACAAAATCACCTCATAAGAGGATTTTCGAAGACCTAATCCATTTTCAATCTTTCGTTACTTTTCATCTTCATTTTGTTATTTCTCTTAAAAAGTGTTGTGCATCATTTTTTCATTTATTATCTTTTAAAATAAATTTTTTCATTTTATCATCATTCACCTCTCAATGGAGGAATTTCATAACCATAACATCATCACCTCTCAGTGGAGGATTTTTCGAAAATTGCCTCTTAGTGGAGGATTTTCAATAACCATCTCTCAATAATGGATTTCTATTTTCGTTTATTCACTTTAGTAGTGATAAGTATGTATTTTCATTCCATACATTCATTTAGTAGTGATAGTATAATTATTCATTTATTAATTATATTTTCTCATAATACTTTGGTTTATATTAATCTCTGAACCCGGAGTTACTACAGTACTGCTATTGTGAATATCCCGCCTACTCAGTGGACAGGGCTAAAGATCATTTCTCGGCCCACCTCAACAATGCTCAGGGGTAGAGCCAGCAGTCACCCGTGACTTATCTACAATATATATATATATATATATATATATATAATAATATGACATATACCCACGAATGATTGTGCAGTATACCCATCACATAAAATATATCCACGAACGATTGTGTGACATATTCACGTAATATCAAGACTAATAGGATACATATATTGTATCTATTAATTATTTATTCAAACTTTTATTTAGGTTATTTATAATGATATACACCCGCTCTATTCATGGATTGCAAGATGTAGTCCCGAATATATATTAATTTATCATAATGACATACACCTGTTTCATTCACGAATCACGAGATGTACTCCAGAATATCTATTAATTATTTTTTCTTAATCTCAATAATTGTTCTTATACTTTACATTTCTTATAATTCTCTTATTCTTATGTTCCATAGAATGATTTCATATAAGTATATTATTTTCCTCATTTATCCAAATATTTCTCTTTTAACCATAGTTCTCATATCATACTATGTTCTTAAGGATCATTTCATAAAACATAAGCTCGCAACAGATATCTTTCTTTCGCAGGTAAAATAACTATTCATTTACTCAAGTCATATATCATGAAAGCGTAAGAAATTTAACCATTCACACATTCATAATACCAAGCTAGTGATAAGGAAGCACCCACTTCGAATGAGTTTGACTCAAATGACGTCCTCCGGTTTACTCCGGATCTTCGATTCTCACACAACCTAGAACATAGATTCGATCGATACTTAATTTTGTTACTTAAAGTAACTCACGCATGCTTGAGGAGATGTGCATGTAAGGTCATCCTCTCTTAAAATACCTCTTATGTTATCACTCTTGGTACCCTCATGGTCTCCAAGATTCCTAACCTAGGTTTAGACACTTAGATTTGTTTAAAGTTCTCTAAAACTATATTTTTCTTCATTTTTAGAATATGTCCTACCCATGTAAAATTCATTTTAAAATACTAAACATTCTCCACATATTCTGTACAAATTAAAGAGGATAGAATAGGGTATTAGGTACATATTTCACGAAGAACCCAAGAGCCTTATCTCAACAGAAAAGCCCTTTAAATTCATGGGGAATAATATGTCAAAAAATGTTCCTGTTTGGGATATTCTAATTTTCTCAGAATCCTTCTGATGAAAGTGAGTTTTTCTCATTTTTGGATGAAACTAGACCCTTATACATTTCTTTTCATATGTAGAACATCACTAGAAAAGTTTTCTGGAATTAATTAAAATTTTTCAAAGTGGTCTGTTATTCTGCAATCTTGACGCAAACTGTTCAAAAATGGCATAGGAATTCTAAAATATATTTTTGGGTCCAACTAATAATCACACATGTTAATAACATGCGAAACTAATTCTGCTTGAAATAGATTTTTAGTTAGGCCTTGTTTGGCTAGTATGAAAAATCTGAGATTGGGTCTTTAAGTTCACTGTTTTCCCCTTTTCTTGAGGTTCTTTACTCTCTTCTTCTTTTTTACCCTCTTACCCATGCAATAATTATTTTTATCAAACTTAAAATCATTTTTTATGTTATCTTAGACATTTATACTAACTTTTTCATAGGTTTCCATTTATTTCTCCACCATGATATCGAATCAAGAAAGTTTCTTTTTCTTAGATTCAAGATCCTTCTCCTATGGTCTTTCATGTCCTTATCTTTTTTTTTGTTTGAAGAGGGATGGGAGGTGTGAGATAATTTTAGAATTTTAAAGACAAGATTTAAGAAGTTCTTACTTGATAGTTTTTTAGTTGAAGGACGGAGAACTCAAGCTTCAAGTTTCTCCTTCTTCCTCCTTTCTTACTTTCCTTTATTTTCTTTCTTCTTCTTTCTCTTTTTTCTTCTTCTTTCTGTTCCCCAGAGAAGGACCAATGAAATTATAGAAAGGGAATGAGTTTGAGCAAATAAATTTTTATGTTATGAGAAGCCTCCTATTTATAGGCAAAGATTTAGGATGAAAAGACCATTTTAACCCCCATTTAGTTTTCATCTAACTCCCAATTAAATTTTTGTTCTTCAAATTTGATTCAAATCTAACTAAAAATTGGGCTCCAAGATTGCTAATGCCATGTTTGAATTCAATAATCTATTTTACTTAAGCCTTAAAGCCTTGTTTGGCTTAATAGGAAACAAGTCACCTCATTTTATGGTACTTGACAAGATATCTCTCTTTTTCTTTTCTTTTAATTCTAATTATATCTCATCATATCTCTTCTCCTTTCATCATCTGCCATGTGTCTTACACTATTTATTAAAGACTTATGAAACTTTGATGATGCAGGAAAATCATACTTTCAAGAAATTATCTTTTAACATTTTTCACCTTTACTTTACTTTCTTTTCTTTTCTTTTTTTTTTCCTTGAAAATTGTCACATCATCCCCCGCTCTAAGGGAATTTCGGTCCAGAGCTTCTAGAAGGCTCTCTCTCTCTATATATATTTTATTATTTATCTTAATCACTTATAAAAATTAAATTGGGTTTGGGTCAAAATTAAAATTTTGGACAAAATTTTAAGTTTTGGGCCTAACTTTAATTTGGGCTTACTATCTAATTTATTGGGTCACAAATAATATAATTGAGCTCAAATATTTATTCATATTGGGCCCCCATAATGTTTGGCCTAAAGTTTTAATTAAATTTTCTTATTGGGTTTCTCAAAGTTTTGGCCTCATTTAGGGATTCTTAAAGTTTGGGCCTCATTTATGATTTTCATAAATTTTCTTCTTTTGAACTCTTAAATGAGTTCTTTGATTTATGATTTTATTGGGCCCTTATAGTTGGGCTTAGTCTCATTCTCTACCTTAATTTATATTTAAAATTTGAGAATTTAAGAGTTTTTAGGCTTTACTTTGGTCCGTTTTGATTTTCTGCGTCTTTTTCATCTTTGAAGGAACTTTTTAACTTGAACGTTTTAAAATCTCCTCGTTCAAAAATTATTTAAACTCTTTTTACCAATTCTACCTTTCTAGTTTGATCCTATTTAATATCTCATGCATTCATTCCTTTGTTCATAGGATTCGAATGTCATTCCTTAAGGCGTAACGTGTTTGTTATAGGTTTAGCATTTAAGAATCATGTTGAGAAAAGTGGGTTATCACATTCTGACTACCGAAGAATAAGGAATGTCCTTCATCATTTTTATCTGATCACGTGTTTTAGGACACTGATCCTTAGATAGACTGATTCCATGCTTGAAAGGGAGAAATTATTTTTTGGAATCCTGTATGCTAAATCTGGCGACAACATTATCGATATAAAGTGTTTGGGATAAACCTAACATTATTTTACTCCAATCTCGTGAAAGCTTGACTCCAAAGATGTGATTTATATTTTCTAAGTCCTTCATATCGATCTTTCTTGACAACCATACTTTTATGGTAGACAACGGTCCCACATCGTTACCAATGAGGAGTATATCATCCACATAAAGTACAAGAAATATCATCACACTTTTATCAACTTTTCTGTACACGCAGGCTTTATCCGAACATTGATAAAAGCTTGATTGCCTCATCAAACCAGATGTTTCAAGACTTGAATGCTTGATTAAGTCTATAAATAGATCTTAGTAGCTTGCATAACTTACTCTCTTGGTTACTTGCTATAAAATTGCCTGGTTGCATCATATAAATGCACTCGTTAAGATTTTCATTAAAAAATACAGTCTTGATGTCCATTTGTGAAATCTCGTAATCAAAATGAGCGACAATGGATAAAAAAATCATGATAGACTTAAAGCATAGCTACCAGCAAAAAAGTTTCTTCATAATCGTTTCCTTCTTTCTAAATAAACCCTTTTGCAACAAACCTACCTTTAAAGGTTTCCACCTTCAAGTCTATCCCTCTTTTCCTCTTGTAGATTCATTTGCATCCAATAGCCCAATTTGGTAAATCAATAAGATCCAAGACATGATTAAAATACATAGATTCTATCTCTGGATTTATAGTTTTCATCCAAAGAACAGAGTCATTATCTTGAATTATTTCGTTATAATTTATGGGTTCTGGTTCATATTCTCCTAGGATCTCACCGAAGTGTTCATCCAAGTACACCAACCTGCCCGGCCCTGTAAGATCCAGTAATTTAACAACACTTTAAAAATTTTATCACTTAGTTAAATAATTAAAATAATTAATAAAAAAAGTTATTTAAAGTAATAAAAGATTCTAAAACTTTTAAAACAATAAAATGAATTAATTATGTTATTAAAAAATTTATAAGGAAAAAAATAAGACAAAATAGGAAAATAAAATAAAAAGAAAAATCTGGCTGTACATGTGATGACAGATGGTGGTTTGAATTTAAAAAGATAGACTTGGGTCGACTCATGGTTACCTGTTGGACTTGGGTCGACTCATGAGCCATTTGAGTTGACTCATAGTCACCTGTTATGCCATATATCGAGACCTGTTGCCTTTGAGTCGATACATGACATTGCTGTGTTGACTTATGGTCGCCTGTGACTCTGTTGGGTCGACTCACATACCCTCTGGATTGACTCAAATACTTAAAAATTCTTAAAAACAATTATATTTTAATTCTAAAGTTAAGGCTCTATTTAAGCATCAGTTTATTGATCAATTAAATCAATTAATGACTAAATTAATATCATAAACAAATTTTAAAAACTTATAATCGGGAAAGGGTTAGTTTGGTTGTTGTTTTAGTTTAATTAGCATTAATTGTGAATTATGATATATGCATTGAATAAATTAGGATGAGGTGGATACCTACATTGTTGCTGCATATTTTTCTTATATTGGATAATAGGTGAGTGGACTGTTATGCTATGTACTTTCAATAAAATTCTCGTATCTCCAAATTATTTAGAAAAGAAATGTATATGTTCCAAACCCTTTTATAATGATACTGTTATGGCTTTCTCTTATGAAAATCATGGCACAAATATTTTTATCTTTTATGGTGCGATCATGTGACTTCTTTTCGGATCATATGGATAGTTCAAGGGATATGCCTCTACGGAGGTGACTCTTGCCAACTAAGAAATAGACCCGACCTGAAGACTGAGGTGACTCTTGTTGCTCAACAGTTTAAGGGACAGTTCAGGGCCTTCGGTGACTTAAATTAGGATCGTCTTAGGAAAAAGGCCCAAGCACCACCCTGTGGTGACTCTATTTTTGATATTGGATTCAACGTGGCAAAGCTGCTCCGAGTACTATATTTAATGGAATTTTACACGTAGGTTGTTCCTGTGGTTGTTGTTGATAGTTTTCCACACATATTGATGATCATATCGCTATATCATTATTAGCATTGTGATACCCTGATTATATTATTGACATTTTTATGCACAGTTTATATTGTTGACATATTTATATCTTGAGATTGTTGTGGATACCTCTGATATTTAGTTTGAGATATATGTTGGTGACTCGTCTTGATATCATGATCACGAGAAAAAATTATAAATATCTTGATAAAGAAGAAAAGATAAGTTGTGTTATCATTCTTTTTATTATAGTGTGTATCTCTTATCATGATTATGTTTGAAGTATAAAATATTTTGAATCCTCTATTTTAGAACCATATATTATTATACATGCTTCTATTCACCAGCTTTAACTGACGTTGTAATTAAATATTTCAGGTAACCAGTGAAGAAGCTTGTCGATGGACTCGGTAACTTTATGTGATCCAAAAATAAGATCTCTTAGGACATGCATTCGCCTCCGCATTAAATAATTATTATCATGAATTATTGTAATAACGGATATTGTTGAGATATTATGAAATATTTGTCTTACTTGATTTATTATAGATTTTAATTGGCTAAATTCTATGCATTTTGATATCTTTTAGCATATTATTAGCTAATCGTATATTTAAGCTTTCTTGGTTCGATGGGCCAAGGCTCATGATCCATGGCCGATCATCTTTCTCGAATTGGGGTGTGACAAGATTGGTATCAAAGCAAAAGTTTAAGAATATTGCATTATGTCATTAGTAGAGGTTCGAATCTCGAGATTCCTATATATTATGAGTTCTTGTAGTAGTTAATTACGCATTATCTTACATATGTTTGTATGCTATATTGATCCTCAGTGAAATAGCTCACCCGAGACGTAATGTGAGTTCTTGGTATGCGACTACGGAGGATATATAAGGGGAGTAGACCCCTAGCACTACTCCAGTAGCCCAGTTATTACAAAAACCCCAGTGGCTCCAGGAGCCCCAGCTATTCCGGTAGCACCAGATGTTCTAGAAGCCCCAGTGGGCCCAGTTACTGAGGGAGCTCTTCAAGCTCTCCAAATTTTAGTGAGCATGATTGCTGGGCAACAATTGCAACCGAGGGTAGTTAGCACAGATAGACCTATGAGCCTGGATAAAGGATCAGTGTTTGAGAAATTCTTGAAGGCACACCCTCCGACCTTCAAGGGGTCAATTAATCCTGATGATGCTGAAATATGGAAGCTTTGTATGGAGAAGATTTTCAAGCGATTGGGTTGCATAGATGAACATAAGATGTCATTGGAAACTTACGTGTTGAAAGGATAGGTTGAACACTGGTGGCGCATGATGAAACATCAGTATGAAGGAAGAGAACGTGAACTCTTATGGAAAAAATTCCCAGCATTATTCGACAACAAGTATTACCTAGTGGCGATCAAAAAGCAAAAACAAGTAGAGTTCCTGATGCTGAAACAAAAGAGAATATCAGTGGCAAAATATGAGACAAAGTTTGCTGATTTGTCTAGATTCGTGCCACAATAGATTGCTGAGGAGGAAGACAAAGTTGTAATATTTGAGAGGGGTCTACGCTCGGCTATTTGCAGTAGGGTTTTACTATTCGAGGCAAAGATATTGTCAGAGTTAGTGACCAATTCTCTTTTAGCAGAAAAGAGTTTGGATGATGTGCAGAAGAGCAGAGAGCTGCAACCCAAGAGGTTTAGAGATTCGAAGCCAACATGAAGCAATTTTGGAGGTAACCACTCTGCCAAGAAAACTTACATGCAAACCTAGCCACAGACTCTGATGAGCTAGCCACAGAATTTGATGAGCCAGCCACAGATTTAGACTAGTGGGAATGTAGGATAGTAGACCCAATATCCATGTAACCGTTGTGGGCAGATTCACTCTCGTAGATTTTACTGCGATGGTACACTAAAGAAGTGCTTCACTTGTGGAAAGATTGACCACATAACTCTTGATTACAAAAATAAAGGGACAGGAGGACAACAGACGCAACACAGTCATTTTAGAATCAGAGGCTGGCTTCACGTAACAATGGGCCACTTTAAGGTTAGTATAATTGTCAAGAAGAACAGAGACATCCTACGTTTAATAGGGCACAAGGTCAAAGTGCAGTTACTCAGGGACGTATTTTTACTCTAACCCGCGAGGAGGTAGAAGCTTCACCATCTGTGGTATAAGGTACTATCATTACATCACCTGTTCCCCCTATAACTCTTATAGATTTTGGTTCTATGTATTCTTTTGCTTCATCTGAGTTCTTGCATCGTTTATCTGTTAAAGTTGACCTTTGGATGTATATCTTTTTGTGTCCACTCCTGTTGGGGACACGATATTGTTACATGAGATATGTCATTTGGGGGTAGTAGAGTTGGATGGTAGAATGTTACCGGTAGATCTTATATCTTTAGCCATTCGTGATTTTGATGTTATCTTGGGCATGGATTGGCTTTTTAAGTATCATGTGACCGTTGATTGTTATTATAAGAGGGTAGTTTTCTATATACCCGAATAACCTAAGTTTTTCTTTTAGGGAGACGTAAAAGGGTTTGTTTATACCCTTCATGTGAATAGGATGTTGAGGAAGAGTTGTGAAGACCTTTTAGCTTGTGTTGTAGGCACCAAGGTGCCAACGATGAGATTGGATGAGCTTTCTATTGTAAGGGAATTCCAAGATGTCTTTTTCAAAGATTTACCTGGTATTCCTCCAAATCGTGAGATTGAGTTCATGATCGATCTTCTATCTAGTACTACGCCTATCTCTAAGGCACCGTATAGGATGACACCCTTGGAGCTACGGAAGTTGCAGGCACAGTGACACTCCAACTACGACAAGGCCCTTGATCCATGACCGATTATTTTTCCTGAATTTGGGTGTGACACTCCAACTATGATGAGACTCTCCCTGAGCTTGTGTACTAGTGACACGTTTCTGATCATCAATAAATCTTCCATTACCGGAAGCCAATGAGTTATTAATGTGAGTTGATATTTCCTATTGTACATTTGGTGCATCTGTTCAGTTACTTTTTCTTAGCTCTTGTAAGATAATTTGCTATTTGGTTTGAAGCTCATAATATAATCATATTTTAAGAATCAGGCATTGGTGCTAACAATGACCTTCTGGTTCTTAGAATCATAAAATAAACATCCCTCGATACCTTTAGGGTAGTTCACAAAGAGACACACATCTGTCTTAGATTCTAACTTTTTTGGTTTCTTTTTTAGCACATTTGTTGGATAGCCCCAAATCCAAACATGTCGTTGTGGGGACCCCGCCCTCTCATCGCCCCCGCCTCCGGGGAGTAAGGGGAGAGGATGGGTTTTTCCACCGAAATGCGCACCCTGTGGTGGGTCTGAGGACCGCGCAAGTTTTTCAGAGTCGCCACTTGGTTTTAGGAAAACTAAGAAACCAAAAAGGGGCCGTTTTCAAGGTAAACTAGCCCGTCATTACCAGAGATCTTGGTTCGAGAGCCGGGGTACGAAAGGGGAAGGTGTTAGGCACCCCTCTCGCCCGATCCGAGGATCGGCCTCTACTTAACTGTTCCGTTCAGTTCTTGTTTTAAACTTATCAAAAGCAACACATACAGAAATGGGATTAAAGAGAGAACATGCAAAAGAAGACAAGAAAATAAAACCTAACCTAAAACTAAGGCTTCCTATGCATACTTACACCTTAGGCATGTCAAGTGGAGAGATGGAAGCATAACAGTGCAGTTGATAAATAAAAGAGGCATGCTATTAAAAAGCAAAAAATATGCGATTTATGAAGAGAAAGAAAAAGGACTTATTTAGGATTCGACCAAAAGACTAACAAAAAAGAAAAAGAAGAGAGAAGTTACCATACTGTTCTACGGAAAGAAATTAATACGTAGGTTTAACACGTAGGGGGGAAGGAAACCTAATATGCGATTCTACTAAAAGATTAAGAAGAAAGGAAATGGCTAAAAGAAAAACATGCTTAGACAGTTATTAAACGACAGAATGGACTAGAAAGGGGGAAGAAAACTAACACAAGGATTCAACCAAAAGAAATTAAAACTAGACATTTATTTACAAAGGGGAAAAACCCGGGAGAAAGAAGCCAACGGCCTCTCCCTCCCTTTTTGTTAAAAAGGGCAGAGGTTTTGGAGCCTATTTATAAAATGAAAGAGTTTAGGGACCTACCTTATATCCCGTGAGCTGATAGGATTTTGAGCAACGTCTGCGGCTTTCGGGGTCCTTCCGTGCGGCTTTTTTTTTGAGCTTCTCGAGTACTTCCTCGAACTTTTGACTTCGATCAGTTCCTGCAGCCTTTCCTCACGTTCGACACGTCTCCGGGGAGTCCTCTGCACAATCTTCGAGGCCTTTGGGGCCTTCCAAGTGTAATAAACACAAGGGTTTGGGGGGATGTGTTTGGTAAGGGTTTGGCTTTATATGAATTTTCTCGAGTTTTTCTAAAAAACAGGAGAGATTTTCTGACTTTGGAGAGGGTTTAGAAGTATTCGAAAGTTCAAAGATTATTCGAAGATTCGAGAATACGTCAGGAGTGGTTTTTAGAGATTCCAGAGTGTGTATTTATATTCGAAGGCTAATGGGGGTGGAGAGAGAGGTTGAAGATATTCGAAGATATGAAATAAGTGAGGGAGGAGGGGACTATTTATAGAGAATTCGAGGGGAAGAAAACTTGGAGCCAAAGTTTTCTCCAAGGTGGCAGCCGCATGGTGGGAAGTTGCGGGCGCATGGTGGGAGTATGCGCACGCATGGTGGAAGGTCGGTTTGGGATTGGTTTTGTGGTCCAGAGGTGGTTTGAGTCATTGGGTAAAGTTGACATGGCGTGCGCTAGCAATGGAGTGTTTTGAGGTTGCGTGGGATCTTTTGGAGGAGGGTGCGTGCGCATGGTGAGGTTGCGCACGCATGGTGGTGGTTTTACGGGCATTTTTGGTATTTTGTGGGGTGTTTGGGGTTGTTTCGGGTGTTTGGGTTTACACTTGGAAGTACCTTCGGACTTTCGGATACGTGTAGAAGCTCCTTTGTATGTGACTGATGCACTTTTCATCACTGGAGGGCCACAGGAACCAACCGATGTTCGGTTTAATCAAAAATGGGGTGTCTATAGTTGTCCCTGTTTGACAAACTCTCCTCGCAAAGCGTGGAAGAGTGAATGTCAAAGAATCATAGACAACCTCTTTTGATTAAAGTCGTTCATCGAGCAAACAACAAAAACAAACAACAGAAAGCGAAAAAGAAAGCAGTAAATAAAGCAGTAAACCAACCTTTTATAGTCATGCCTGGACTACGAGCAACAGAAAAACGTCTTCATATTTTCCTAGAGATTTTTGAATTAATTCGAACTTAGATTGCGTCTCAAAGGCTTTTGAGTTGGGCAGGTTTTCGATCGTCCCGACCAACTTGAGTTGTGTTGAATGCTTTCTAAGAATGGAATTAATGATCTCTGTCCCTAGGAAAATATTATTACGCTTTCTAAGATTTTTTTTATTTTCGATTGATTCGAACTTGGGTTGCGTATCAACGCTTCCTGAGTTGGGTAGGCTTTTGATCATTCCAATCAACTTAGGTTACATTTTGCACTTCCCGGGATGAACAGGCTTTCTATCGTCCTGGCCATCCTAGGTTGTGTTGCACACTTCCTGAGAGGGAATCAATACTTTTTGTCCCTAGTACGGCATTTGCACGCTTTTCTAGGGGAACTTTTTTATTTGATTTCGATTAGTTCAAACTTGGGTTGCGTATCAACGCTTCCGTGTCGGCTAGGCTTTCGATCGTCCCGACCAACTTAGGTTACATCTCGCACTTCCAAGGATGAGCAGGCTTTCGATCGTCCCGACCATCCTAGGTTTTGTTGCACACTTCCCGAGAGGAAACTAATACTCTTTTGTCCCTAGTCTGGCATTTGCACGCTTTTCTAGGAGAACTTCTTATTTTTGGTTGTTTTTAACTAATTCCAACTTGGGTTATGTAAAACTTTTTCTGAGAAGAACAGGACTTTCCTCAACTTGCCCGAATCAGGTCGTCACATTGGGCCCAGCGCTCGATGACTTACACTGCTTATCCGAATGCGCCCCAATTTGGCTGAATTTAGTTGGTCCTGAACAACTCCAGGTTGGGTTATACGTAATCCCGAGGGAATCAATTGACTTATTTTTTGTTGTCCCTAGATTGACGTTTTTACGCTTTTCTAGTAACATTTTTTTGGTTGATTTATGTTCTGTCCCTAGATTGCACTTTCATGTTTTCTAGGGGGTTGTTGTTAATTTACCCATTTTGGCTACGTAGTAACATTTTCCAAGATAGGCAGGCTTCTTCGCCCTATTCCACACAAGTCGTGTCGTATGCAGGGCTCATGATGCTTAAGCTACAAGGCTCCGCGCATCCTAA
>JAUTBS010018087.1:0-10281 GCA_032361285.1 Aequorea victoria
AATTTCCAAATTTTATTATTTTCATTGATCATTTCATAAAACAGTTATGTCCACAAAATAGTTTTATTCTCAAGTTAAAATCATCACGTGAACCCAATTATTTCCAAGTCTAAATTTTTTGTAGATATAATTTCATAAGTAAACCATTTTAGAAATTATACTCAACTGAATGTTCTATATTTAGATATTTCTCATACTTTTCATAATATATCAATTGCTTCCATATCTTCATTCTCACAAGAATATTAACCATGTTACTATAACAATTCTCTATATTTTAGAAAATCATTCCAAAAACTTTTATAACCATTATTCAAGTCATTTGATTTAAGTAGTTTTATTTGGGCGTAAAAGCGTCATATAATCCATTTCTCAAGAGAACATTTAGCAAGCAATAAATCTATCACACAACTTATAATAACTAAGTTAGTGATAAAGAAACCACCTCAATAGTAGCGTATGCTGGGATCTTTCCTTACATTCCAACATTCGAAGTCTTGTTTGAAGCCTCCTAGACATAATCACATAACTCAAGCTTAATAACTTAAAGCTCATGAGATGCATGACTAATATGCATGTGGAGTATCTCCCTTATAATGATCTCTTAATAACCCAACTTAGTATTCCCAAAATCCTAAGGTCTCAAACTAAGGTCTATGTATCAAGTTCCTTCACAAACTTCATGGAATCTAAAATTTTAGAATTTTCAGAACCTCTATAACTCAAAAATAATTTGCTTTAAACTACCAAATGACCTCCTAAATTCATGAAAATTTATATGGATGTACTCTAGGGTCTTATGAAACTTTTCTAAGAAGGACCTAACTTCCAAATCCCTCCATGAATAGATAAAAACAATTTCTCAATCCTTTTGTCCTCAATTAGGCCCTATTTGGTAGAATTCGATTTTCTCAAAATATGTCCAGTCAATTCATGTGAACTAAATTTTGTATGAAACTAGACCCATATAAATTTATTTTATATATGGACCATCTCAATGAGATTTTTGTGAAATTAATTAAAATCCTTCAAAGTCCTCTATTTTTCTGCCCCAATGAGCCTGAAATCCCCAAAATTGTTTTAGGGTTCTAAAACTCCTTTAAAATTACCACGAAAATTATTATGGTTCAAAAATACCCTTATTCAATTAAAAAAAATATAAAATTGGACTTTCACTTGATTTTGATGAGTCATATCAATTTTAGAAGAGATGGGACAGATTCAACAATATCTTCAATTTCATGGTTAGGAACCCTAACCCTGACTCCCTCCTATGTGATCACCGTTCTTCTTCTCCATTCCTATCTTACACATTTAAAAGTGTGTTTCAACAACTCAAGGGATGTATTACTAGGTTCATAAGCCATATGTTCAAAAGACCATGAAATCAAGGTCAATGTCTCAAAATTTCTCATGAAACTTAATTTTTTCCTATCTTGGTTCCATGGATCCAACTCAAAACTCTTCTAGGGTTTGAGAGATCTTTTTAAAGATTAGACATGAAATGGTTTAGAACATTATTTACTTATTGGATTGATGAAATCGCTTCCCTTTCTCCTTTTCTTTCTTCATTTCTTGCCTTCTTTCTTCTTTCCTTCTTTCTTCCTTCTTCTTTCTTCTTTTTCTTCTATTCCTCTTCCCCTTCCCACCGAAACTATAGAGAGAGAAATGGGAGATCAAAATGAAATTAAGAATAATAAGTCTCCTATTTATAAGAGGGGGATTTATTGCTAAAAGACATAAATGCCCTTCATTAATTGGTTGACTTTAGAAGACTTAGTTTCAATCTAATTGAATAGTTTTATCTAGTTGGCTTGTTTGGTCCCATCTCAACCAAGACTTGGAACTCAAGAATCCTTATACCATATTTGACAAATTAAATTGGAGACAAAACATTCCTAATGTCATTTTAAGTACTCTTTAATTAATGCTTTTGAGCTCTCTCTTTTTTTTTCTTTTTCTTATAATTCAAAAATGGGAGACCAAATGTCAAATCAACCATCTCTCCTCCCTCCCACCTCTCATGGCCAAAATATACATATATGTATGTATAGTATATATAAATATTGTTTTATATTATTTATTCTCTAATTTTTACTTCGGGCCCAAGCTTTTATTTTTGAACAATAAATGATTTGGGTTTAAATCACAAATAATTGGGCCTAAATAAATTCATTTGGGCTTATATAATTCTTTAGCTCAATGTCCTAATTAAATACCTTTTTGGGTCTTAATTAATCTTAGACCCTTATTAAACTCATTTATGAGATTTAATCTTGAGCCTTACCTAAACCCTTTAGTTTTGGGCATTTGAAACTCCTTATCTTCCACTAGAACTTTTATAATTCAATATGGGCCTTCTATATCCGTTGGCTCAATACTTGGGATCAATTTCTCTTTTGACCTTTAATTACTTTTGGGTTTTACTTGAACCCAATTTCAAAATCTCAACTTTTGAGCCCATGTTCATGTGAATTTTCTATACTTATCATTACTCCTTTCATGTCTTTCTAACTTGGCTTATTCCTTAGGCTCACTTTAATTCATTTATGAAGTTCCTCCCTTTGCGTTTAGAGTTTTATCTCTAGGGTTTAGGATGAAGATCATCAATCCATGACGTGCTCAATTAGCACTCATCGAAAGTATAGGGTGTTACAGGTCAAAGGTTGGAGTTTGAGGGAGTTTGGGAGTTTGATTACCTGGCTTAGGTGGGTTCATTATTTTGGGCTCTCGGTTCCAGGCAGAGTCATCGATGGGTTTTGCTAGATCATACTACTTGATCTCGACGACATTTAAATTTATCTCTTCAAAATGGAATAGAGCTTTCAGATTTTTTTGCTCTTCTCGCCTGATGCGAATGTTTTCATCTTTTTCCATCATGGTAGGGAATTAGGGTGAACTGTTTCCCATGTAAGGAGTTATTGCTGACCTTTTCATCCTCATCAACTTTCATGTCATCTCTAGACCTCTTTCTTGACTAACCCTGCAGGAAGTGCACATTCATTAATTCTGGTATCTCAATTGTAAATCTCGGTTGGCTCACCGGCAGAATCCAAAGACTCGGGTTGAACTATGGCGATTTTTGCTGAATAAAATTGATGTTAGGCGGGGGTGGGACTTCATGATTTGGTAGAGGGTTAGTATGGACATTGGGTTCTTGAACAGTAAGGGGTGCAATCTTCTTGGTATCTATGAGATTTTGGACTTCGTGGCAAAGTCGATAGCAATTGTTGGTGAGATGTCCATGAGACTTATGGTAAGCAGAATACTATGCAGGATTATAATAGAATTGTAAATGATTGGGTGGGATGTAGGGTCGAGAGGTTCCAAAAGTTTGGCTTTCACAAGTCGGGTCAGAACCTTAGATAGGGTAGGGCTTCTAAGGTTGCTGAACTCATTTCAGGGTCAGGAATTTTGTTAGGAATTTTGCAGGACCTGGGTATCTAAAACATTCACCTCTGTTGTTTTGGTGTTAGCTGACTGAGCTTGATTGTTGATTCCTTCGTACCTCCTTTGTCTTGATGGGTTATTCTCTCATCAGTTTAGGACTCTCGCTTATATGGCATCTTTTACTTGAATTCCAACTTCGAACAGTTGCTCGAAGGTGATTAAAGGTTGGATTATGAGGTGCTTCATGAACTGTGGCTGGAGATTCTTTACCACTTGTGAGAGAATCTTTCTCTGAAGGTCTATTTGGTCATCTTGGCTATCTTGGCTCTCCATCTCCCTAGGAACTTTGAGAAGCTTTCCTTGTTGTCCTGTCAGGTAGTTTTCAATTCCATTGTCGTGACATCCAACTGCATGTTGCAGGAGCATTGGGCCGCAAAAACATTTACTATATTCTCCTAGGTGCATGTCTTTGATGAGTCTATAGTCAGAAACCAGCGGAGGGTTGCCCTAGTAAGAGATCTTTGGAATAACTGCCCTAGCCGATCTTTCCCTATTTCCATGGGGCTTAGTGCCCCTACATACATTCTCAAATGAATTTTGGGATCTCTGGTCCCATCAAACTTGTCCATGTTTGGCATCTTGAACTTGTCACGCAACATAGCCTCAAGAAATATACATAAGCCCTTGATGTCGAGCATATAGTCATCCACTCCTTTCATCTTCCTCAACACACTCTCAATTCAATCTATCTTGTCTAGGCTGGCCTTGAGGGAAGGATCTTGTGCTACTAGGTTAGGATGTGGGTTTAATGGAAATTTCACGGGAACCTAGTTGGGTACTTGATGGTTCAGAGGGTTTAAAAGGTCTAGATTGGTAAGTGGTGGTGGAGGTGCATGACATTTAAGGTTGGGATCATTGGGATTCTGAGGTTCAGGGTTTCTAGTTTGAAAAGTTCTATGGATAGTCTACATGCACCTAAAAGTTTTTTGGGTAGTCAGTTTGGTCATCTCCCAAGCTAAGATTTCAGAGTACGTTATCCATTCCAGGGTGCGCACCAATGCACACTTGTTTTTTTTAGGTAATTAAGATTAGTATAAAGAAAGAGAAAATGTACATGTTTACAAGGAGCATATCTCAGGTACTTACATAAATATTTCTTTTTAAGGGAACCTAATTCACTAAAAAATAACCACCAAAGCCTAACAAACCTCCTGTAAGAGTAGGATGTTGGTTGGGCCTCGCACACCCACACGTTAGGAAAAACAAAACTTAGAACAAATAATATATGTTATGCATAACACGCACAGTTAGGGGATACAACCAAAAGGCACCAATCGTCATAAGCGAAGGGATACAAGAATCACACAAAAACCTTACCTCGGCCACACAAAGGACAGGAGCTATAAGAGGGCAAGAGCTACGAAACCAAGGAGCACTGAGCTACACATCATGGATGGGAAAGTTGAATGCATGCAATGCACTAAGTCAATTGGAAGAAGCGCCCAACTGAGAAAACTCAACTGATCTGAGGGAAAATGGCTCCAAACCAACCTCCAAGGCACCAACCAAAAGACCTCTCAGCTAAACTATCCTCCACCAGGAAACCCTAAAACCCATAAATGGTAGACAACATGCAACCAAAGCCCCTAAGCTTTAAGAGCCAGAACCACCAATGAAAACAAAAGTGGGCCAAAAATGGAGCTCACAACCAGACAAAAAATTGAGAGCTTATGGAGACTCCGGGAAACCACATAGCAAAGAACTCCACAACAAAGCCATACTTGTTTTGATAGTTGTACGCCTATATCTTTTTTATATACCCTAGATGAGGGTACTGTTGGGAACCTAATCTCAGAATCCAGTGATAACGCATACCGATTATACCAAAAATAAAAATGAGATCTGATTCAACCCTATATAGAAAAACCAAGTTTATACATTCGAGATCTCTCAAATTTAATCTTTTCTCAGCACACGATCTAAAGCTATTGGATGCACACGAACCGAACTCAACTGTATCTTAGATATTCTATTGTATTTCGATATGCCTGGTCATGAACATATAGTGGACTCTGTGTAGACATTCTATTTTGTTAGGGCCTAATACTTAAGTTCATCAGTATGATTCGAGCCTGATGATGAAAATCAGAGGCACACACGCCGAATATCAAGTCAGGAGAACCGACATCTCATCATTCAGAGAATCGAGATCGTCCCGCCTCTTCAAAAATTATTTTTTTTAACCCAAAAATTCCTAACCATATTTTAATTCCAAATTACATCCCAAAAATCTAAAAATATCTTTCTAAAAATCTCTAACCATGTTTTAATCCCAAAATATTTTTAAAAATTTTCTAGCCAATTTATAATATAAAATTTCCCCAAACACACCCTTAAGCCCAAACCTTTTCTGAAATATTTTAAATCTAAAATTGATTTCAAGAAAATTCAAAAGTTTTAAATTCAAAATTAGATTTAAAATAAAGAAAAATTATTTTGTTAGAGAAAATCCAAAACCCTTTTTAAATTCAAAACATTTTTCTAAGAAAAATATAAGACCCTTTTTAAATCAAAAGAATTTCAAAATAATAAAATAAAAGAATTTTCTCGGCTTGCAACTCTTCAAAAATAAATAAATTTTTTCGGAATATTAGAGTTTCATAACCTTTGAACTCTTATTTTTCTATAATTATCTCACAAATGCAAAAAAAAAAAAAAAGACCCGAATTCCCCCAAAGAAGGCTGGACGGCCAAAAATCCCGTAGAAGACTCATGGTAAACCGGACCGACAAACTAGGAAAGTTGGATTGGCTTTCTCTTGGCTCCCAATTTTTTGACTTTTGTTCTGCGATTTTGACTTATCTCGACCCCCGATACTTATCCCGGGTATGAAAAATCTTGAAAAGAGTACGAGATTGACTTCATTGGCTCCTCTATATAATTAAAGGCTCTCCCAAGAGTCAGGGACGCATACAAGAGACCTCAAAAACTTTTGGCTAACCCGGTTCCCACACTGATTCTCTCAAACCCTAGCATCTCGAACTTGAGAAATTCAAAAATTTCTGAACACCTTCGAGTCTACGACCTTTAGAAGACCAAAATCCAACAATTCCGTGACTCTAGATCTGCGATTGACGGCTCAAATGACTTGAAGTTTGGCGACAAATTCAAAAGTAAAGTTATTAAGGGTGGTCGACGAATCATACCGGTAGGTCTTTGTATCATGTTTTTAAAACTTATTTTTTTATTTTCTCTCTTTTCTTAATTCATATATGCGATTCACGTTATAAAGCAGCTAAAACAACATTATTCTCTGAATCTCTCATATTTTTTAAAAGAACTTAATTTTTTTTCTTTAAATACGAAAAATAATTGATTGTCGGACCGTCGTTTAATCTCTTTATAATGTGATCATCAATTTTTTTATCTATCATTTTCTTTATCATTTTTATTTTGTTTTGTTCATGTGAATTGAACGTGAATCTTTTGAAACTTAAAAAATACGTAATGAATCGTTGACTCTAGTTGTTATATTTAATTTTCTTTCAATTTTTGAGTTATATAAATAATAGGATAGTTGCGAGCAACGATTCATTAGGCAGTATTACGGATTAAAAATATTCATGATGTTGTTGCTTTCTTTTTTATTTATTTATTTCTTCTCTACCTATATTTGTGAATGAATGGTTTGTGACGAATTGTTCTGTGGCTGAATGTGTTTGATCTGCCTTTAATGGCGAGAGGATGATGATTTTTATGAATGGGCGTTTAAATTCAATAAATTCTTAAAATCACGAATTTTGTCACCAAAAAGGAGAATTTTCATATTTTTGTGAATAATCAAAGATCATGATAAAAATGAGAGAAGTAATTATTTTGTTGAAAATAATGAAACAGAAAACCTAAAAGAGTATGAATTTTCAGCTATTTCTTTTTATTTGGAATTATTATTCAATCAAACTCTTTTTTTTGTCAACAACAAAATGTTTCAGAAATTGGTTAGGTTTTAATCTCCGAGAGACCTAATAATTATTTTTCCAATCAAACTCTTTTTAAATAAACAAAAAACCCTAAAAATTTGAGATATGTCTCTTGATCTTCCCACGTTCTTAGGATTGGATTAAAATTCTCTTTTTTTAAATAAAATAAAATAAAAATTTTAAAGGTGGGGTGGGGTTCAACCTTTCCCAATTTTTAGAAAGAAATTTCAAAATAAATTATTTTCCAAAAATACAAAAAAAAATATTTTAATCAAAATCACATTTTTCTAAATAATTAAATGCCCTAGAATGGAGGAAAGGACCCTATCCTTTCCAAAATTTTGGGAATTTTGCTAACCTATTTTTTATTTCTCTTTTTTTATCATTTATTTTTTTTTTCAAAAATTCCTAGAGGGGGCCTCCGTGGCCCTTCTCAAGCCTCAAGAAGATTTTTCATAAATCATTAAAAATGATAAAAATTGGTTATCACTCCAGCGGATAAGTTATTCTTGTTATAGGATACGCTATCTACCAATTGAAATAAGGATATCCCTATCTAAGGATAGACCATTTCTATTATAATTTTCAATTATCTAATCTCTGTCATTCTTATTCTTTCATAACTGACATTCACACATTTGGGCTCAATTATAAACCAATGATTGATGAGTAGAGGTTGGAGTAACTGCCGGCGAGGTAGGTGCCTAATCCCTTCTTGTAAAATTTGAAAAAATTTAAAATTTTTAAAATGTATTTATTGATTTAATAATTCAATTAATCAATTCACAAATAAACAAATTAAATAAAATTCTAATTAACTAAAGAAATTCTCAAAATGATAAATTATCCAAAAGTTCATTTAAGTTTTAATTAATTATCTTATTAGCAATTAAATGAATTAATAATAAAAAGGAAATAAGGAAAAGAGATAAAAGAAAAGAGAAATATAAGGTCAGCTGTTTTAACAGCTGTGCAAAAATTTAAAAAAAAAAAAGATTGGGTCAGCGCATAGCCATCGTGCGATGAGTCTTTTATGGAAGTATTGAGAGAAATCAGGGATTTCATCCCTAATTTCGTGGTCCATCCCTATGATATATGGGAACCTTTTCCCCAGTTTATCTCTCACGTCCTCAGAACTTTCTCTGCTCTCTCGAACTCCCAATCTCTCTTTTCTCTTTCTCTCTCGTTTTTCTCTCTGCCACCGCCAATTACCACCACCACCACTACCGTCTCTGCCAATCACCATTAGTTGTGCATCACCGCTGTCACCAACCACCAGACGTTGGCATCAATTGTAGAACCCATCACCGTGATCATCACCATCATCATCGATTCGGTCTTCATCACCATTGGTGATTTCAAGTAAGATTAATTCCTCTGTTTTACTTCATTTTATACACACAGTGAATAAATATATGTATATCATATAACATCTTTAATGTTTAGTTAATAATCAAATCATCAAAGCATATAAATACATATTATTTAATCATGTTTATAGTATTGAAATCAGAGACCAAAACATATAGTTGATGAATATATGTATAACAGAACATAGGTATATATATATATATATATATATATATATCAAGAACTAATGACATAAAAATATTATGTAATCAATTGATAAAAATGAGTTTTTATCATGTTTTTAATTTTAGAATCAGAAACCAAGATTTAGATATAAATATAAATATATAACAGTACATATATACATATATTTATACCACAGTTATATATGTATATATATTTATACATATATCAAGAAATTATTCTATCAAAACATTGTAAAATCAATCAAGAAAATATATTTAGATTGCCCTAAAATATGATAAATAATCATTGATAATGATTAAGGAAAGAAAGAAATGAAAAAATCATGGGAAAAACTTGAGTTTCAGAACCAGCCATAGTTGTCCCGACCTGAGGGGTTGACCCCCAGGATGGAGGTGTCGAGCCTTCCATGCTGAACTCACTCGTATGTCGATCATTGGCTTCAAGGTGTCGACCCTTTTGTGTCTAGACCATTTGGGATCGATCCAAATCCCTTTGGTGTCGACCCTAATGACCCTTTTGGCCCTGGTGTCGATCCTAACTCCTTGATGTTGACCATTCTCACCTTACCCCTACACCAGAACCTCTGGGGGTTGACACATAGTCATTTTGTGTCGACCCAATGCCCTGTAAACACTTCTGTGTTGACGCACAGACCTGGAGTCTTTGAAAAATAAACTATTTTAATTCAAAATCTATTAAGGCTCTGTTTGGATCATTTAATGCCCACTTAACACATGAAATAAATTCTAAAATACATAGGCCCTATTTGGGCATCAGTTCAATTGATAAATTAATTTAATTAAATTAATTTAAATACCAATAACCTACATGGGAATCATTAAATAGGTTAAGGGACCATTTGGTAGTTAGGAGTAGTTCTTTAGCTCCGTTTAATGATTTAAATTATTGCATCGTATCAGGTTGAAGTATTATATCTGTATTTCTTAGAGTTAGTTTGGACTTGAGGTGAGTAGTTTTTATGCTATTATCTTTCAAAATGAATCTCCGTATCCCCAAAATTATTTTAAATGTTTCCATCACACTATTTATGCAAACTCTAATATAAATGCTTTTACTTACGTTTTTATATGCAAACTCTTGATATAAATGTTTAAAGGAAAAATATTTATGTTTTAAATATCTTTAAACAAATGTATGATGCACCCTACTGTGAAAAACTATGACATATTTGAATTAAAGATAATGAAAAAGATATACTCTTTATTATATATGTGGTGAAGATGAGATTCTTGGGATGTGAAAAAGTCCAAGGGAAAGCCCTCTTCGGAGGTGACTTTGGTCAACTAGGGAAAAGAACCGGTTTGAATCCGTGTTGACCTTAGTTGACTCAACA
>JAUTBS010018197.1:0-14435 GCA_032361285.1 Aequorea victoria
TTAATTTATTAAATAATGTGACATAATAATAAATATTAAATATAAATAAAATTTATAAAAAAAATATTTATATTTATATTTATAATTATGTCACATTATTTAATAAATTAATTTAATATAATAAGTTAACTACCCTATTGACAGATGTGTTTGTCCAATCTAAATAAGTCTCGTTAATTACTTGCACGATTGTTGTCTGAATCCAAGCCGCTCATTCCTCAGATCATATTCTACGTAAAAGTTCTGCATCTGAAAGCTTCCCAGAATTATCGCCGGCCCGCCGGAACTCGCCATACTTGAAACAGCATCCGTTACCATAGCCAAGCACACCGCTCCAGTATTGCCGGCGATGACGAAGTAATTTTCCAGCGGAAGAGCCATCTCAGCGCCGCCCTTGAAATGCAGCTTCATTTCCGGCAGCGCCATTGTCTCGGCGCCGGAGACATTGAAGCACGGCCTAAGACCGGTCGTAAGCTCAACCTCTGAAGCCCTCCGATAATGCTTTGCCTGAATTACGAACTGGCTCAGGACGGGTTCGAAGACTTTGTTGGACATGTACGTGACGGTCGAGCCGGAGTCGACGATGGTGCCGCCATTGCCGTCACGTCCCGGCGAGAGGTACTCGTAGGGAATTTTCACGCTTTTTCCGCCGACAGTGATTTTCCTGAGACCCACGTAGTAGTAGACAGAGAATGCCTCTTTTCCGGCGACGGTTGGGTTCTTGACGAACGGAGTGTAGCTCACCCTGTCGGTCTTGTGACCGGAATCGGAGCTACTGTCCAACACAAGGGCGGTGCTTTCGGCGGTTTCATCGAATTTGCGAGAGAGGAGGCAGTAAGAGAACTTCTTGAGGCCGAGTTGGCTCGGCAGCGACGGCCGACCGCGGCCAAACCCGGCTATTCCGGCGGGTTGGCTTGAGGAGAATATTGAGCAGCCAACGACGAAGTCAGGCACCTTCTTCCCCGGCAAATCTAGGGTATCAACGAGCCCGAGCCCGCCGGTGGTGCCGGAGCCATAGAGGATCTGGTACGGTGGACAGATCTGGGTACAATTTCTCGAACTAGGTTCACAATCTCCGCAATGAGTGACATTGCTGTGGTGAATCCACCCACATTTGGGGTTCAAACACCCTAGAATTTTCACAGAGGACAATTTGGGAGCGAAAAGAGGAAATTGAGTCGGGTCTGAGCCTGGGAACGAGCAGTTCTTGCATTGGTACCGATGGGTACAAGGGAACCAAACGATGTCACTTCCAGTGTCCATGATGAATTGCAGGGTTTGAGATGGGGTTCCAAAGCTGAGAGGGATGGAGTAGGCTCCATAGCTGTGGGAGGAGAGAGGGGTGTCGGTGGTGGCAGGGGCACTTTGGGGATTTTTGAGGTGGTGGGCTCTGGTTTTTGGACTGGGTAGCTAGGTGGGTGAGCTTTTGGTATGGATCTGGAGATTGCTTTGGATGGAAATGGGAGAGAGTATGGTGGTAGTGGGTGGTGAATCTGGTGATGGAGAAGAGATGGAAGGGGAGGAGAGAGAGAGTAGAAAGAGAAAGTAGAGCAAAGAAGGAAATGCCCATCTTGAGCCAGTTCGTAATTCAGGCAAAGCATTATCGGAGGGCTTCAGATGTTGAGCAAGGTGAAGGAGGAAAAAGAAGGAAGAATGTGGTTTGGGATTTAGTGGGAACAATTATTAGAATTTTGTCTTTAATAGTAATTTTACATAATTTATTTTTTTAAAAAAAATTTAGTGGGTGTATTAAGAAATTTCGTGAGTGTTAATAGAATCACCCAGTACTACACATATTACATTGCAATCAAAAAGTATTTTGAACATACATAAAGTTTAACTAAAAACAGAGATCATACATTGAAGTTGAAAAGCATTTGTCCAAAGTATATTATGTTGCATTTAAAGAATTTCTACCATGATTTGTGAATAAAATTAATGCAGGTTATACATTGCAGTTAAAAAGATATTGAAACATACATACAGTCTGACTAAAAGCATTTAAGGGAAAAAGAGATTTTAATTGAAAATACGTAGCGCGCAGTCACTCACCTGAAGTGACAAAATAAATGAACAAATGACAAACGCAGGGTGAACAACGTCAACCTTAAGCAGCCTATGTATGCCCGTCCAACAATGCATGCCTCAAAAGAAATACCAGCATTATCCATACAACAACTCTTCTCTGGTCTCAAACAATGACAACCTCCATAGTCCTTTTTTTTAACATCTATATATGAGTTTAGAAGTACCCATAGAACTCCAGGCAATCTTTTGAAATTCTCTGATGTCTCTTCTGAAACAGTGCACTGAAATCCAGTGTAGGTTATTGTACTAAAAGCATACATATTCTTCTTTGCTTCTTCCATGCTTCCGAGCACAGTGGCGAGAGTATTGAGGTAGGTCTCAATCATCTGCTCCCTAGTGGGTGCAGGGTCCTTGGGGAATTCCATGACTATGAGCCAGTGGTTGTAGTCACAGCCTGGTAGCATTATCGTCTCTCTGGTCTCGTTGCTGCTGCTCCTCTTGGCGGAGTAGTCTCCATCGACGGTGGCCCGGAGTAGAGTACGACGGCGAGTGGGGTTCGTGTGCGAGCGAGCCCAGGAGTGGGATACGGTAGTGGTGTAACGAAATGGAGAGGCGAGGGGGACGTGGGAGGTGGTTGTGACAAGCGTAGTTGTGATGGGCTTGAGGTGTGTGACTGGGTTTTTAAGTGTTATGGAGAAGAGAGAGAAGTTGAGAGTCGCCATTGGAACTCAAACTGGCAGATAGAGAGAGTGATGAAGAGATGGGAAGAGAGATATTTGAAATTGAAGGGTTGAGTGGTCAGATTTTTCTTTCTGTTTGCTCGGGAATTTTTAATGCCATTTAAAAAAAAAATCTACGCATACCTACAACTTTTTTATGTTTAGAATTCTTTTTTTCAAAAATATTTATTTCTTCAAATCTAAGTATATGTTCTGTTCATTATTTTAAAATTATTATTTAATTTAGTTCTTTAATTAATATTGATAAGTATAAAATGAACGATCGGTCATAACTCACCGAAATCACAACCGACAAAATCACAACCGACAAACAGTACAACCGACCAACAAAGACCATGACCGACTGATATTATGGTCGACCGAAGTTACACTTGATCAAATACGTTTTTAGTTGATCAGGGAACAGCATCAGACCAGTTACACCGACCAGTCTACAGAGCACTCAAAAAATACTCGGGAGATGTGTTTGGTCAGCTCAAAGACAGAACATATGATCGGTCAATCAGCTAACACGACCGGATCAAAAGCATAACGGCAGTTCCGTAACTGACACCTACAATCTCTCCTACAATTGCTCAGATAATCGTCTCAACCATAAATCAGGAATCGATTTTATTCACGGATCCTAAGAATCGCGCCTATGCGTGGCAAATCAGGAAACGGTTATAACGAATCCCCAGGATCGCGCCCCTGCGCGACAAATTAGGGATCAGTTATCACAAATTCTCAGATTTATGCCCTGCGCCTCTATATATAGTCACCGTTCATGATCTCCAAAGGTACGCCATTTTTGATACATTTTTACAGTTTTATATAATTCTACAATTTTATATTGGCTCTTCGCTGACTTAAGTATCGGAGATCTTAGGCCAACCCCCCACCGGTGTCTAAATTCTGACGTTTTGCAGGTCATTAACGATCTCGAGAAGCCATTCAGATTCTAGCACCAACATTTTGGCGCCGTCTGTGGAAACGATTATCATTCTTGTTCTCCGAGGTGGCTTGAATGATTGTAACAAGATCAATGGCCTCTGAGAGTAATCACCAACTCAACAACCCTCAATAGAAGTGATAACCCAATGTTGAGAAATAATTGAGGGATCTAACCCAAATAATCCAGGGTTTGGTTCAGTAAAATCAAGTCATCAATCAAAGACTCAACGAGCAGGCGAGGCTTCTGCCTCTTTCTCCTCCTTTAGCACCTAATGCAAGGACAGCCCATGTCGGTGGCGAATGAGTGCTTGTGGTCATCCCACAACCAACAATTCCCCAGCCGAATGAACAGAGGTGAGGGCGTAGGGCGGACAACCCGGGTAGAAACAAAAAAGTACCAGAAAGCAAGACAAATCTTCAGGGCAAGAACCCATCCTTGAGGCACGATGAGTGCAATCAAATCAACAAAACAAAAGTCTTAGCTGCCATTGAGGCCGAGTTGAAAAAAGTTAAGGACGAACTCTACAACGTGATGGGGGCCATGAAGAATAAAGCGGCGGTGGTAACCGGTGAGCTGGTGCACAAGACAAACTTGTCATTCTCACTAGTAGTAATGGTCGAACCCCTACCATCCAAATTCAAGATGCCACAGATAGAGGCTTTCGATGGTCTGAAATATCCCTTGGACCATCTAAAAATCTACAAGGTGTACATGCACCTTCACGCAGTCCTAGATAAAATCATGTGCTGAGCGTTTTCGTCCACTTTAAAGGGATCAGCTCGCATATAATTCAGCAAGCTGAAAAGTCGGTCTATCACCACATTCACTCAGTTAAGCAAGCTTTTTGTGGGATACTTCATCAGAGGTCAGAGGCATCTAAGGCCATCCACATATCTCCTCAATGTCAAGTAAGGTAAGATCAAAACCTTACGTTAGTACGTTACTCGGTTCAATGCCAAGACTTTAAAGGTAGATGACATTGACGACAAGGTGACACTCACGATGTTTATGTGCGGTCTCCAACCAACCAATTTTTTTTTAGTTTGCAAAGGTGCCCCCAACCAATATGGTCGAACTCATTGTCAAGACTCAAAAACACATGAATGCCGAAAACGTAATGAATGCCAGAGAGGACAGGTCCTTAGAGCCAAGTAAGAAGAATGACCAGGCAGAGAAGAATGACAGGAGAAAAATGGATGAACCAGACAGATCAAGGTCATCTCAGAACCCAAATCATCTAAGGACTTAGTCGGCCAAAGAACGGTCATATTGCTTGAGAATTCGACCGAAGCATGGAGAAAATTGATAAGTTCTATATCCAGGTAGCTTAAGGACCTGGTCGACCAAAGAACGGTTGGATTACCTGATAATCCAACCAAGGCCTTAAAGACTTCGATAATTTCTACAGCCAGGTCTCTTGAGGACCTGGTCGGCCAAAGAACGATTGAATTACCTAAGAATCCAACTAAGGCCTTAAAGACTTTGACAAGTTCTATAGCCAGGTCGCTTGAGGACCTGGTCGACCAATGAACAGTTGAATTGCCTGAGAATCTAATCGAGATCTTAAAGCATTCTACAAGTTCAATAGTCAGATTGCCTGAGGATTTGGTCGGCTAAAGAACGGTGAGATTGCTTGAGAATTTGATCAAGACCTGGAGGACTTCTACAAATTCTACAACCAGGTCACTTGAGGATCTGGTCGGCCAAAGAATGATTGGATTGCCTAAGAATCCAACCGAGGCCTTAACAATTTCGTCAAAATTCTACAGCCAGGTCGCTTGAGGATCTGTTGAGCCAAAAAATGGTTGGATTACCTAAGAATCCAACTGAGGCCTTAAAGATTTTGATAAAATTCAACAGCCAGATCGCTTGAGAATCTGGTCGGCTAAAGAATGATTAGATTACTTGAGAATTTGACCGAGGCCCGAAGAACTTTTACAAGTTCTACAGTCAGGTTGCCTGAGGATCTGGTCAGCCAAAAAATGATTGGAATGCCTCAGAATTCAACCGAGGCCTTAAAGATTTTGACAAAATCTTACAGCCAAATCACTTGAGGATCTGGTCGGCCAAACAACTATCGGATTGCTTGAAAATCCGACCGAGGCCCTACCAGATCGCTCAAGGATCTAGTCTACCTAATAACGATCGAATTACTTGAGAATCCGTCCAAGATCCTAAAGACTTAAAATAAATTAGCAAGACAATAGAATCTATCAAAAGTTTAAAAGACAGACTGAGACATCCAACACTTGGTAAAATAAAGAAAAAAGAAAGAAAAAAAAAAGCAATCGGAAAAAATATTCCATTCAGTAAAGTTGTTTTACAAAAGATACAAAAAAAAAAAGATTACAGAGAAAGAAAAAAAAAAAAAAGATCAGGCTAGAGGCAGAGAGGGCTTCTTAGTGGGCCCTCCTTCTTCAGTTGTTGGGCCCTCGTTGTACCATAGGAAGAAGGAGAATTCCACCTCCTTGAAAGCAGTTGTGGCCCTATCCTTCATCGCGTTGAAGTCGCTGATGTAGAAATTCACGATCTCTAATTTGAATTCTTTAAAGGCTTTGTACCTCTTGACGGCTTCCCCCTCTGCCCGGGCTAACTTAGCCGAGAGTTCCAACACCTGGACCTGAGTCTCTTCACCCTTCTTCTCGGCGGCTTTCTCCCTCGCCTCAGCATCCTCTCGACACTTGTTGGCCATGTCCCTCTCAGCCATGACCTTAGTCAACTCATCCTTGGCCCGAGTGGTAACCCGATGGAGCTCGCTCTTCATCTTCTTCAGCTCTCTGCCTTGCTTTAAAAATTTGTCTTACAGAGCAGCGGCCTTCTTTCTCTTAGCAATGACTAAAGCCTCCCGCTGGTGACAGTGAGTTGACAGGTGGACCGCACGAGCACAAGTCTACAAAAAAAATACAAAGAGGTTAGTCATATATGCAAATAAGTTGAAAATTAGACAATCAAAAATATAAAAGCGCTATTACTTGAGTGAGGTCAAGGATTAGGTCCCTGACTAAGTGAGAAGTACTAACATCAGCAAGGACGTCGTTGTCATCCACCAAAAAATTATGCATCTTCGCCCAGGCTAGTTTAAAGTTATTAAACATGTTCACGGGCTGCCGAGAGGATGAATCTGGGGTTGTGGGAGTAGTCCAGGGATCGAGAGTAGGGACAGCAGGGGTCGAGGGCACACTCTCCACAATAGAAGGGGTCGATGACAAATCCAGTTCCACCACCGGTGGCGTCTTGACCTTCGGGGTTGGTGCAACAGGTGGAAGAGGTGCCTTAGCTAGAAGCTTAGGCTTCTTGACCACAGAGGCCTCGACACCCTTGGTCTGGCGAGACCTCATCTTTGTTATTAGAGACTTATCCGGCCTCTTCGACATTCCTGTTTAAGTGAAAAAAATGACAAAGAGTTAGAAATATAAACAGTAAAGAAAAACTAACATAAAATAAAAAAGAGAAAGGGAAAGATTCTGACAAAGGGTATCGGGGCCAAAAAGCGAGGCACTTAGCTTCTGTGGAGTCACCAGGTGGCTGAATAACCTAGTGGAGTGATCCCGAGCGGCCTTCACCTGAGTTTTTGCTTCATTGTCAATCATTGGCTCGGTTGATATGTCCTCATCTCATCGTAACTCTAGGGGTATGGGGGCCAACAACCTCATCGGCCTCGAATTCTCAGTCCATCCCTGAGACGAAGAAGAACCTCTATTTCTAATGTTTATTAAATGAGGGGCATCCATAGCTCTTCTAATTGAGCCTGGAATAAATACTAGCCGAGTTGCTTCTCCTTCAGCTAGTAGCAATAGAGGAACTCCTCTACTGGCAGGTGATGCTGACCACCTGATGCCTCCTCCCATAGGATGATGGCGTTATAGAGAATTCTCCAGGCGTTAGGCATCGACTGACTAGGGGACAAACCTAAGAAGTCTAGAAGTTTTCTAACTATCTTAGGAAAGGGAAGCCTCAGAGCAGCTGCGAAAGCATGCTCATACAAGCATAACTCTGCGTCTGAGGGAGGGAAGGCGCGATCATCACGTAGAGAGGGTCTAAAACCTAACAGGAGAAGAAACCAAGAAGGTTGAGTGGAGATGTGCTAAGTCTATAGGGCGACTAATCGAAGGAATAAGTTCGGCTGCAAACTCCTAGTTGCCCTCCTCAAAAAGACGGGCTATAGAGCTCGAGGTCTCACCCTCATCACCAGGAGAAGAACCTTGAGAAGATACAGGGAAAGGGTTATGAGTTGAAATAGTCTCCTCGAAGTCCGAGCGACTAGGATCAGAGGAGCGAACTTCATGGAGAAATTTCATGGTACCACTCCTCCAAATAGGGAGAAGAACCCTAATGGCGGTAGAAGCTCTACTGATAACTAACTTAAAAGTAGGGTGGTCGGGCACAAAGGCGTCGACCACGGCAGGGAGTTCAAAACTACGAGAAAGAAATAAAATCCTATCAAAAAAAGAGAGGAAGGAGTAGAGAAGAGGGGATATGGCAAAACCTTTAGATCATAACTCGAAGAAGCTAGATTGATTCTTCGAAGAAGATGACACTAAGACGAGAAAATTAAAGCAGGGTTAAAAAAAGAACTTACTGATGAAAGGGTCGAAGGACTATGTTGACCAGAAGGAATGATCGTGAAGCTTTTTACTGGAGAAGATGGTGGAGATTACCAAGAAGTTGCAGAGAAAATGGAAAAGAACTTTTTTTGAAAAATCAAGAGCGCAAAAGTGATGAAGTTTTCTCCCTACGCATATTTAAAGGTTTTGGACGAACGGCCCAGATTAAAACAAGCATTTAAATCTGACGGTTCTGAGCCCGAGTGATCTTGACCATTCAACGTTTATCGTTCAAACGGCCAAGATTGATTCACGTGTCAGTCGGAGGCCAAACGACCGTCGTTTCTGGTATTTGAAAAGACCAGCATTGAATATGAAGTGACTTTTAAGATACCGAGTAGTCGTCACCTAAGAAAAAGGGAAAGACACCTCATTCTACGTGTAACCATCACCTTGGGAAATAGAAAAAATGTCACACTTTGCGTGCAATCGTCACTTTAGAAAAGACAGTTTATATTCCCATCGTCGATTGCATTCAGCTCGGGAATAAGGGATATCTGATAAGTATAAACTAAATGGTCGACTACGACCGACCGAGACCACAACTACCAAACACTACAACCGATCGACAGCGACCATGACCGACTGATATTATAGTCAACCGAAGTTACAGTTGATCAAATATGTTTTTAACTGACTGGGGCACGACATTAGACCTGTTACACCGACCAATTTATAAAGCACTCAAGAAATACTCAAGAGATATGCTCGGTCACCCCAAAGGCAGAACATATGATCTGTCAGCCAGCCAACACGACTGGATCAATGGCATAACGATAGCTCCGTAACTGACGCCTACAATCCCGCAAATAAATGTCTTAATAATAAATCAGGAATCAATTCTTATTACGAATCCCAAGGATCACGCCCACACGCGACAATCAGGGATCGATTATCATGAATCCACAGGATCACTCGCCTGCGCCGTAAATCAGGGATCAGTTATCACGGATTCCCAAATTCGCGCCCCTGCACAATATATAGTCACCGTCCATGATCTCCAAAGGTACACCATTTTTTATACAGTTCTACAGTTTTATATAGTTCTATAATTTTATATTATCTCTCCGCTGATTTAAGTATTGAAGGATCTTAGGCTGATACTCCACTAATGTTTAGATTCTAACATTTTGCAAGTCATTGATGATCTCGAGGAGCCATTTAGATTCCAGCACCAAAAAATATATTTTTAAGAGAAGTGATATAACTTTGTCTAATTAAATAAATTAAATTAAAAAAATTAAAGTATCATAAAATATTAAAATGTTTTTTAAAATTAAAACACTAATCAAACATATTTTTTGATTTTTTTTCAAATTTTTTTTGAACAAAAATCTCAATAAGTTTGTTTTGAAAAAAAAATCTCAATTCTTTTCATAAAACATAAACAAACATAGCCCTAAAATTTCAAGAAATAAACTAAATATTATTACAAAATTCAAAAATAAAAGTGTTGGTGTCTGAATCTGAACAGTTCTTAGTGATCGGCGGTGTCCTAGAGTGTGTGGTCGAGTTGCTCCTATTCATCAGTTCAAGATCTTGCAAAATGTAAGAAGCTAGGCACCGGTGGGGTGTTGTCCTATGATCCTCCGATACTAAATTCAGTGGAGAGGTAGTAGATAATAATTGTAGAATGTAAAACTGTATGTAGAAGTCTAGAAGAATGGCGTACCTTTGGAGTATATAGGCTGTAGCTATTTATAGAAATACAAAGGTGCATATCCCGGGGTACGATAGGGGTAAATCCCTGATTTATCGGCCTGAACAAGATTTTCGGGATATGGTAGAGGCGAATTCGTGATTTGCCGAGCAAGATTCTCAGGATTCGTGATGATCTGATCCCTGATCTTCTGTCAGAATAGGCGAATGAGTGATCTCAGGAGAGATCGTCGGCGTTAATTTCGAAGCTTGCATTTATCGGTATTTGACTCGATCAATCTGGCTGATCGAGCGTTTAGTCTAACGAAGCACATCTCTTTGGGTAATTCTCGAGTGCTCTATTGGTCGGTCGGTCTTCGTGGTCTGATGATGCCATGCCCCCGGCCGGCTAAAGTAGTGATGTTATTTTAACTGATTTTGGTTATTTATTCTCATCATGTTGGCCAGTTGATCTCAATGTTTTTGTTTGCTTTCTTCTCGGTTGACCTTAGACGACCTTTCTATTCATACTTATCAGATGCCCCCTATTCTCGAGCTGAACACACTCAGCGAAGGGAATAAATTCGTCTAAAGTGACGGTTGTACATTCATTATAATGTCGTTTTAGCTCCCCGATATGGCGGTTACACAGGGAACGAGAAGGCTTTTCCTCTTCCCGAGGTGACGGCTACTCGTCTATCAAATGTCACTTCTCATTAAATCAGCATCCTTTTGAATGATAGAAAACGACGGCCATTTGGGTTCTGACCGACACGTGTATCGATCTTAGCCGTCGGCCACCGCACATCGAACGGTTAAAATTGCTCAGTTCCGAAGCTGTTAGATTTAGATCTTTGTTTTAATCTGGGCCGCTCGTGTTTTGCCTATATATAGGCAAATAGGGGGCCTTCCTTCACTTTTTACGCTTTCATATTTTCTCAGAAACACTCTTCTTCTCTGTTTGTGTGCGATTCCTCCAGTATCTTCCCCGTTTGTTTTTGACTTCTCCGATATCTTTTTCACCTTTTTGCTTTTTATTTGTAGTGCCCTCTCGAAAAACCAGTCTGGCTTCTCCGAGCTCTAAGTTAGAAGTTCTTTCATACCCCACCTTCTCTGCTTTGTCTCCTCTCTTCTTTCTTGATGAGATTTTATTTTATTCTCATAGAGTCGAACTTCCTCCTGTGGTCAATGCCTTTGTGCCTGACCACCCTGCCCTCGAATTAGTTATTCGTAAGGCTTGTGTCGCTGTTCAGTTTCAACTTCCATTTTGGAGGAGTGTGACTATGGAATTCCCCCACGAAGTTCACTCATCCGATACCGGTCACTCGGATTCCTAGAGAACCATCTCCCGTCCTCCTTCTCGCATGACTGTTCGAGGTTCATCCCATGGCGATGAAGGTGAGACCTCAAGTTCTGTGGCTCACCTCTTTGAGGAGGGCACTCAAGAGTTTGTAGCTAAAGTCATCTCCTCTGCTAGTCGACCGATCGACTTAGCTCATCTTCATACCTCTCTCTCCCTACCCGAGTCTGTTGAATTTCATCCTGCTCGTCGTGATGAACGAGCGTTCTCTCCTCTCGATGGAGGGCTATGCTTATATGAGCATGCCTTCGTTGCTGGGCTGAGACTTCTATTTCTAAGAATAGCCAGGGAGCTCCTTGACTTCTTGGGTTTATCCCTCAGCCAGCTCATGCCGAATGCTTGGAGAATCCTATATGGGGCTATCATCCTCTAGGAGGGGGCCACGGGTGGTCAGACTACCTAATAGTGGAGAAATTCCTCTATTTCTATCAGTCAAAGAAAAAGCAACTCGGCTGGTACTTTTTCCAAGCTCGGTCGGAGGACTAAACTCTTATTTTAGGATGCCCTTCCTCCAACAAATTCTAGAAACAAATTTTTTTCTTCATTTCGGGGATGGGTTGGGAATTTCATACTGACAAAATTGTTAGCCCCCACACCCCTATAATTAGGATGAGGTGGGAAAAACCCAACCCTGAGGACATTTCGGCTAAGCCAGCGATTGACAACGAGGCGAAGGCTAGGGTAAAAGCTGCTCGGGACCACCCAGTCAGATTCTACAGCCAGTTGGTGACTCATCACACTTTGAGTGCCTGACTGCTCGACCCTGATGTCCCGAGTGAGAATTCTCTTTTTTTGCTTCTTTTACTTTGTCATTCCTTCCTTGATTTACTTTTGTGCTTTTAATATATTATGTCTGTTTCTAACTTTGTTCTTCGTCTTTTGAGCAGAAATGTCGAAGAGGCCTGACAAGTCGTTGCTCGTGAAGGCTCCCGACGTGCTGGGGAGGCCAAGGTTGTGGCGACCAAGAAGTCGAAAAGGGGTCTGATTATGTCCTCTTCCATAGAGGATCAACCAACAACCATTGTGGTGTTGGATCCCCCCGAGGGTTCCCTATCGACGGGATCCACCCTCGGTAGTGGAGACTCCTTTGGCAGTGACCGCTGTCACCAGCCCCCCCACCGAGGTTATTTCCCCCTTAATTGCCTCGGACCCTCCTCCCCCATCGGGTCCCTCAAGCTCTTCTTCTAATGGGGAGATGCTGAGCAACTTTAACGTCGCTAAGGTTAAGATGTCCAACTTCGTTGGGGAAGTTAACCCTATCTTGGCCGAGGTCGAGACCATCCCTATAGCCAGGGACTTGCTCCTGGACCTGACTCGGGTACGTTCTTGTTTCTGTCTTTATTTTTTTTTTGTCCATTTTTATTCTTTTCATTGTAACTGATCTCTTACTTTGTTTCTGTTTTGTAGGCTTGTGCTCGAGTCATCCATATCTTGAGTTGCTGCTATCAGAGAGAGGTCGACATTGCCTCTGAGGGCAAGAAGGTTGCATCCTTGCAGACCAAGCTCACAAAGCAGGTCGAGGAGGTGAAGAAGGCCAGAGCTAAGGCCCAGTGGGTGGCTGCCTAGGCCAAAAAAGAGATTGCTGGCCTCTTGGCCGAGAGGAAGGCGAGGCCCAAGCCGAGAAGGAAAGGGCTTGTGCCGAGGCGAGAGTTGAAGAGGTTGAGGCGAGGATGACCACGATCGAGAGAAGTGCTTCGACCGAGCTCTTGGCCAAGATGACTAAGGCCAAAGAAGAAGTTGTCGAGGCCTTCAAGGCCTCTGAAGAATTTAACACTGAGACCACTGAGTACTATATCAGTGGTTTCAATGCGATGAAGTCTCGAGCAGCGACTACTTTCAAGGACCTGGTCTTCTTCCCCTTCCTCTAGGACAATGATGACTTAGAGGCCGAGGAAGGGGGATCAGTCGAGAAGCCTTCTGCCTAATCTTCCATTCCTTTTTTTTTCTCATTTTATGTAATTTTAACTTTTCTTGTAAGAACAATTCTCTAGAATGAATCAAACGCAGTTTTTGAAATGCCTTTGCCTCCGTCTAAATGAATGCTCTATTTTTCTTCTGTATTTTTATTTTCGCTAAGTGTTGTATGTCCCGGTCATTCTTTTTGAATGACTCTTTGCATTTTTTTATTTTACCAAGTGTTGAATGGCTCGGTAAGTCTTTACATTAGATGGTATGGGTGGAACGATCATTTCTAGAGTGGTGTCTTACTTAATTTTTCTCGGTCGGGCTCTTTTAGTAGTCATATCCCTGTTTTTGCTGACCAGAATATGAGGTAATGGAAATTACCAAGTGTTTAAAAGTCTCGGTCGGATTCTCAAACAATCCAACCATCAGATCCTAAAAAGATTCGGCAAACATTTTGTCTAAGTCTTTAGATTCTTGGTTGTCCTTTTTAAGTATCCCGACCTTTGATCGATTTGTCTGGATCCTAAAGAACTCTGGTTGTCGATTTTACCTGTCTTTTAGGTCTCAGTTGATCTTTTTAAGGCTTAGGTTGGATCATCAGGCGATCCAAGCATTTTTTAACCAACTAAATTCTCGAGCAATCTGGTCGTTGCACTTTTGTAGAAGTTTTTGAGGCCTCGGTTGGATCCTCAGGCGATTCAGCCATTCTTTGGTTGACCAGATCCTCAAACAATCTGATTGTTGAACTTTATAGAAGTCTTTGAGGTCTCGGTTCGATCTTCAGGCGATCCAACCATTCTTTGACCGACCAGATCCTCAAGCGATCTGACTGTTGAACTTTGTAGAAGTCTTTGAGGCCTCGGTTGGATCCTCAGGCAATCCAACTATTCTTTGGCCGACCAGATCCTCAAGCGATCTGACTGTTGAACTTTATAGAAGTCTTTCGGGCCTCGGTTGGATCCTCAGGCGATCCAACCAGTCTTTGGCCGATAGATCCTCAAGCGAGCTGGTTGTTAAGTTTTTGTAGATGTAGAGTTTATGTAGAAAGCATAAAACGGGTAATGTACAAAAATGATACTTTTATTGCAGTCGTTTACATGCTTCCTTACTGTTAGTATTTTCTAAGATGCTCGACATTCCATGCATGTAGAAGTGTCTTACCGGTCGCGTCTTTCAGTCGGTATACCCTAGATCTTACTCGGTCTTCAACTTGATAAGGTCCTTCC
>JAUTBS010018308.1:0-14423 GCA_032361285.1 Aequorea victoria
AGATATGTTTAGTGAAAACTTACTCTGCTTTCAATGATGAATTGTTTTCATTCCATTGTGCCATTTATAATGCTGTAGCTTTTGATTGGTGAGCACGTGAACTTTAGCTCACCCCCACATAGATTGATGTATTTTGGCAGGTTTTAAAGCCGAGGTGATGTTCTGGTGCTGTCCACTGTGGTCTTAGGCTTTAGGGAAGGTAGTAGAGTCTTGGAGTCATCTTTTCATTTATCTTTTTGGGAATGTAATTAATAGTGTTATGTTGTTAAGGTGGAGTGCCTCTTATGAAAGTTATGGATGTTCTGATGGGTCCAGAGATGAAGTCCTTATGTTTCCTTATATAAAAAAAATATGCTCGAAATGTTACGTATGATGTTGTGCGTGATGGGTTGAGTACTCATACTCAGGTTCCGTGCCTGGAGGTCGGGGCGGGGCTTGACATTCCAACCATTAACATCCGTTTGAACCCATAGGTAATGCTTAGAGAAGAAACAAAAAAGATTTAAGGTAAAGTGAGCCTTAAACACATTAAAGTTCCAAAATAGAGCATATTCCATAATCTGCCACAGTGGTCTTAAAATACTTTCAAATTACCAAACCTTTTTGAAAAATTATGAAAATTTACAGAAATCTAAATAAAGGAATTATCTACATTTTTTATGAAGGGACCAGACACTGGTTGTACACGAAAGGGGTTCCAAAAAATTCTACAACAAAATTTGTTGAAATAAGGGTCTGTTTGGTAGAATCATCATAACTCAAAATCTACTCAATGAAATTAACTTCTGTAACTAGAGGGTGAAACTAGACTTATGTATATATCTGTAGATATATGGATCATCTTAAGGGAATTTTTGTGGAGAGAGATATGAGGGTCCAAAGTGGGTCTATTTTCTGCCTCTCCGTCATAGAAATTTATAAATTAAAAAAGGGGTTCAAAAATACAATTTTGGGCTTAACCAAAAATCACACAAGCTCAAGACATCCCAAAGAGACTCTGTTATAAACAATTTTTTATTTAATCTACATTTGGTTCACATGAAATTTTGGGGAAAAGACTAAAAACTATTATGTTTTGGTCTGTTTTTCGCAAATATAAACATCCAACAATCATACCTATTTTAACTTATCAAAAGCATGTCCAAACATAGCACAACAACAATATAAATTCATAAAAAGGTTCATAATTAGTTTCTTTGTTATTTTTCCTCCATCTTTGATTCTTTTAAAAGTTTCATAGAACAAGGTTTACACAACACCTTCATGGTTTCAAGTCCTATCTTAATCTTTCATTATTTTTGTCCACCATTCTTTTATCTTTGAGATAGTTGAGAAAAGAATGTGATATTAGGGAAATAAATGAAGAGTTCTAGAGGATTCTTACTTGTTAATTCTTGAGTTTGAAGGAGGGACTTAGCTTTATTGCTAACTTTCCTTTTCCTCTTCTTCTTCTTTCTCCTTCTTTCTTCTTCTCCTTCTTTTTCTTTTTCTCTTCCTTCTACCTTGGGGCTGCCGAGCTACAGGAGGTTTAGGCAGAGAATGGAGAGTTGGAAAAATGGGAGGGAATGGCTTGGGAAAGACTTGGTATTTATAGGCACAATTTTCTAATTTTTTAGAATTAAATTAAATCCTTTAATTAGTCATTCAAGACACTATTTGATGACTTATTTAGGCTAAAAATTCATCCAAAGAGGTACCCCAAATAGTTGATGGGAATGAGGGCTCATGATGAGAAAATAGAAAAAAATGCATTAATTTTTTTGGGTAGTTTTCTCCCATAATTTAATTATTCTATGTATTCTTATTTTCTTGAAATATATTTATGTGTATAATAATCTCTCACAATTAATTTATTAAGGTAGAAGATGAATTAAACTCCTAAACATGTCTTACTTTTCATTTAAGCAACCCATCACATCAAAGCTTATCTTCTAATTTTTATTTTTCAAAATTAAAACTAAAATAGTCACATCAACCCTCTCACTACCAAGCTACCGGCCAAGGGCTTTTTAGTCCTTTAAAAATTATTTTATTTTATTATTTTTATAATTTAGATAATTATGTGGTTTCTATTTTAATTTTTGATTAAAATTTAGCCTTTTAAAGACTTAATTTATGAAATAATTTTAATTTAATTAATTGGGTTTTAAAATTAAAATTAGATCTATTGATTAAATTTATGAGTCCACGTGCTTGGATTTTCATGTTGGACTTTAATCCAAAATCACATGTTTGGTTTGTGATCTAGGTGACCGAACTTAGTTCTTTGAACTTAACTTAAATTTAATTAAGTTCTAAGTTCAAGTTTCTACTTACTTGATTATTTTTGGTGTTGAACTCTTATTTAACACTATTAGGGTTTATGGAGTTTGAATTCTAGGATTTGGACACTTGTTAAGCCAATTAGGGTAAAATTACGCCTAAGTTAAATTGTATGAAAATTGCGGGTCTTTACAACCTACCCCCCTTCAACAAATTCCGTCCCCAAAATCTAAAGGTTACCTTCGTTCTCGAAAAGTTGAGGATGGTTGGCGCGCATAGAATCTTCTCGTTCCCAAGTTGATTCTTCGATCCTTTATGTCGCCATAGAACTCGAACCAAATGAATGGTCTTTCCTCGCAGCACTCTCTCCTTACGATCTGTAATCTTAACTGGTCGTTCCTCCTAAAAAGTTATATCGCTGTCAATTCTGAACTCTTCCCAATTTAGCACATGAGTAGGTCTGCCATGTACTTCCGTAACATGGAGACATGAAATACGTTATGCATTCTGGATAATTGAGGTGGTAAGGCTAGTCGATACGCAACTTCCCTGATATTCTGTAGAATCTCAAACGGTCCAGTGTATCTCGGTGCTAGCTTCCCTTTCTTCCCAAAGTGCACGATTCCTCGTCGAGGGTGAAACTTTAAGAAAACGTGATCGCCAACGCTGAAGCTTAAGGGTCGATTCTGTCGGTCTGCGTAACTTTTTTATCAGCTCCGAGCGGTTACGAGATGATTCGAAATAAGCTTGATCTTGTCGATAGTCTCCTGGATAAGTTCTGGCCCCAGAATGCTGCTTTCTCCTACCAATGTCCAACATAACGGTGATCGACAAGGTCTTTCGTATAAGGCTTCGTACGGAGCCATGCCGATGCTGGCTTGAAAACTGTTATTGTAGGCGAATTCTACGAGCGGCAGATGCATCTCCCAGCTTCCTTTTAAATCCATCGCACAGGCTTGCAATATATCTTCTAAGGTTTGGATTGTTCGCTCGGATTGACCATCAGTTTGTGGATGAAATGCGGTGCTGAAACATAGGTCTGTTCCCAAGGCCTTTTGTAAACTACCCCAAAAATTTGAAGTGAAACATGGGTCACGATCAGAAACAATAGAGGCGGGCATTCCATGCAGTCGAACTATCTCCCGTATGTAAAGTCAGCTTAACGATTACAGGGTGTCTGTGACTCCAACCGGTAGAAAATGTGCTGATTTAGTTAGTCGATCGACAATTACCCAGATCGCGTCATGTCCTCGAGGTGACCTCGGCAGTCCAGTGATGAAGTCCATCGTGATATGCTCCCACTTCCATTCTGGTATCGGTAGGGGTTGCAGCTTTCCTCTGGGTCGCTGGTGCTCGGCCTTGACTTGTTGACAGGTTAAGCATCTGGCCACGAATCCTGCCATGTCGCCCTTCATTTCGTTCCACCAATATTATTGTTTAAGATCTTGATACATCTTGTTGCCTCCCGGATGTACCGCGAAACTAGAGCGGTGAAATTCCCTGAGTATTTTATCTCGTAAACCATCAACTTCTGGTACGAACATTCTACCTTTGAACTTCAAGTTTTCGTTGGCACTGAGAGTCCAGTCGCTTGAAGTACCATCGGTTGGTATCTTGGATTTCAGGAAAATCGTTTCCTGATCGACCTCTTGAGCTTTCGTGATCTTTATAAGAAGAGTAGGTGTTGTTGCTATCGAACTGATAAGAAACTCGTTGGTATTCAGGCTAACACCGACGTTGAACTCTCATGTAGTTTGTAACATATTCCATCGCTCAACTCCCAAACATACCAAGAAACTGTGATCCTTACGGCTTAGAGCATCCGCCACAGTGTTCACTTTTCTGGGACGGTAAGTCAACTTGAAACGGTAGTCTTCCAGAAATTCCATCCATCGTCGTTGTCTCATATTAAGATCCTTCCGTGTGAATAGATATTTGAGATTCTTATGATCGGAAAACAACTCAAACTCCTCCCCATAAAGATAGTGACGCCATGTTTTCAATGCAAAAACAATGGCCGCCAATTCTAGATCATGGGTGGGATAGTTCCTTTCATGAGGTTTGAGTTGACGAGAACCATAAGCTACTACCTTTCCATCCTGCATTAGTACGCATCCCAGACCTTCTTTTGACGCGTCGCAGAATACAGCGTATCCTACATCCCTTTCCAGAATAATTAGAATCTGTGCGCTTGTCATACGTTTCCTGAGCTCTTAAAATGATTTTTCACACGCCTCGTTCCATTCAAACTTTACTCCTTTCTGTGTTAGCTTCGTCATCGGTTTGGCCAATATTGAGAAGTCCTCAATAAACCGTCGATAGTACCCTGCTAGCCCGAGAAAAATCTGAATCTCAAAAACTGACTTCGGCTGCTTCCAATCTGAAATAGCTTCAACCTTCGAAGGATTGGCAGAGATTCTTTCTTTTGAGATGACGTGGCAAAGAAACTTCACTTCTTCCAACCAAAATTCGTATTTTCTCGCCTTCGCGTACAGTTTGTTTTCTCTAAGGATTTAAAGAACGATTTTGAAATATTGCTCATGTTCTTCCTCCGATGAAGAATACATAAGGATATCATCGATGAATACGACAACAAACTGGTTGAGATAGGCCGATAAGATCTTGTTCACAAGGCACATGAACACGGTTGGGGCATTGGTCAGTCCGAATGGCAAGACTACGAACTCATAATGGCCATAGCGCATTCGAAACACCGTCTTGGGGATATCTTCTTCTCGCACCCTCAGCTGATGATAGCCTGACCGTAGATCGATCTTTGAATAGAAGGTTAAGCCTTTCAGCTGATCAAATAGGTCATCGATTCTTGGAAGTGGATATCGATTCTTAATTGTGACACGATTCAACTGAAGATAATCGATGCATAGGCGAAGAGAGCTATCCTTCTTCTTGGCAAAGAGAGAAGGCGCGTCCCACGGTGACGTGCTTGGTCTGACGAATCCCTTCTCCGGAAGCTCTTGCAGTTGAGTCTTCATTTCACGCAATTCTGTCGGTGCCATACGATGAGGAGCCATCGATATAGGAGCCATTCCTGATTGTAGCTCGATGCTGAAGTCTATGCCCCGTTGAGGTGGTAACCCTGGAAGTTCTTTTGGAAATACATCTTCAAATTCACTTACGATTCAAGGTAGGGACACGGTCTTTCGGTTGTCATCGTTGAGTACGAGACTAGCCAGTCAAGCCGCGAGGTCCTTGGTCCACTGCGTTCTTTGTCCAACTCGGGGTAAAGGATGATGTCTACCCCCTTAAAATGGAAACATGATCCCTCCGGACTGTAAGCCGTGATCCTCTTTTCGTGGCAGTCAATGATTGCTCGGTGGTGGAATAACCAATCCATCCTAAGGATAATGTCGTAAACGTTCATGTTAATAACCCTGAGATCGCATGATGATTGCATACCAGAGATTTCGATATCGCAATTCTTACATATAAGGCGGATAAGTGAGAGTCCACCTAAGGGTGAGATCACAGACATTACGTTGTCTAAGGGTTCTAGTGGCAACTCTAATGATGAGGCACATGTGTTCGAGATAAAAAAAATGAGAAGCTCTAGAATCAAACAAAGCATGCACTATAGAGTGATATAGCATGATAGTACCTTCAATGACTGTGGGTTCTTCCTGCCCTTCCTCTTCCAATGCAAATACTCTGCCAACCGTTCCCGGGACTTGTGCTGGTCCTTCTGCTTTCTTGAATTGGTTCCCTCCATTCTTAGTCTGGTTGAAGTTTCCAGGTTTTTGATATGTGCTTTGAGCTCCTACGAATTGCTGGTTTTAGTTATAAGAGTTTCCACCAGTTGCTATTCCCCGAAGTTTTAGACAATCTCTCTTCATGTGGCCGAGTTGATGGCACTCGTAGTAGACCCCTTGGGAATTATGTTGAAAATTTGTCTTTGACCCTTGTTGATTTTGCGTTCGGGGTCTGGAGTAGGGTTTCTAAAAATTTCCTCCATCGTTTGTCCTTTGGTTTCCTCTGCGGATAGGCCCGCCCTTTCGTTGATTCCAGATTTTCCGCAAGTCAGCCGATTCGGCTTCAGCTGCCAAGGCTGATTGAATAACTTGGGTATAAGTTGGAAATCGCATGAAGGTGATCTTTCCTCTCACCGCAGGTTCGAGACCCCATTCGACTCGTCGGGCCTTGGATTCTTCATTCGGTATCAAGACTACCGCGTGGTGTGCGAGTTCTTCAAACTTACTAACATACTGGGACACGCTCATGGTTCCCTGTTTCAAATCAAGAAATTCTCTCATTCTTGCTTGCTTCACGGTGTCAGGGACGTACTTGTCCAAGAAGATCTTTTCAAACTGCTTCCATGTAAGGGTAGCCATATTCTGGTTTTCTTTCTCTATCGTCCACCAATAGTCAGCTTCTTCCTTCAGCTGATAGACAGCTAGAGCGATCTTGTCTCCATTTTTCTGTATATCCATCGTGTTGAGCATCTTTTTGATCATTCGGATCCAGTTCTCAGTTACTCGCGGGTCAGTCTCTCCTTTAAATACTGGAGGTTGTTATTTTCGGAACTCTGCCAGAAGCCAGGCTCGGTCCTTCTGGGCATGAACCGGCGTTGGATTTATGGCTGTGACTAACTGTCGAAGGACTTGAGCTAACCCTTGTACATCGGTGGGCTGACTAGGCTCAGCCTCGCTGTTGTGGTTCCGTCTCCTTCTTCCCGCCATTAAGTGTAGGTAAAGTTAGGGTATCATATAAGTGTGACATTTTAGTAAGTAACAAGTTTATTCTTACTTAGCACATGATTTGTTTTACCAACACTTAAACAAAGTTTGGATTTCACATAAAACCAAACATATCATATATAAAAGTAGTTACAGGACTACAAGACGAAAAGTGTTTCTGATTACATAGAGGGGAAACATATATACAAAATTTGCTAAGACTTTTACACTGTTCAAAAAAAAGTCCTAGCATCTACTGTCCCTATCACACATACTTTCCTACTGCACGAACAATTGAGGGTAGTCTCTACGGACCAGCATCTCGAGTTCCCAAGTCACCTCCTGGACTCCATAGCACTCCCAGTGAACTTTCATGTCTCAATCTCCATTTGCGACTGGGTTTCGCTCCTTGCGATTGGTGACCATAAGTGGCCACTCCGTATAGGTCAGATTATTGTTAAAGTTCAAATCTTCATCTAGGCTAAAGATGCGGTCTTCGTCAAGAGGGCGTTGACGCTGGAGTAATTCGTAAGGGGTGGCATTCCCTACCCTATCAGCAAAGCCTTGGGGCACATCCAACCTAACTACCCGATCCCCTACCTGCTCTACTACAAGCAATGGCCCGAATAAATAGTATGCGTAAACAGGCGTCTTCCATCTGCAATGTACCAGCGGGGCCACCCCTCCATAGATAATAGTGACAGCCAGATATTCCTGAGGGACATTCAACTACCTCCATAAACGTGGGATCCCTTCATCCTCTTCAACGGTGGGTGCATACTCGGCATCAATCACTTTGCTATGTGCATCGTCTGACTCGACATCACTGAGTTCGTCATCGGCGTCATCATCCATATCTTCCTGTGGGAACCAAGCTAGGGGCTCAACGTCTAGAGGTTTGTCCATCTCCCACGCATCAGGTAAGACGTCGTCATCTAGATTAATCACTTCCTCGAAGAACTCCTCCTGATCAAACTTGGAATCGAAAGACATCCTATAAGGCATAAATTTATAGTATTAGTTCATATAAATATTTATTTGTTCATAACTTATGCATACGAGTTAAAATATAGACTTAAGACAGAGTTTTCGCTAAACAGTCGCAAGGTTTCTCCGTAACTCACGCCTAAGGTTCACTAAACCTAGGCTCTGATACCAAGCTGTAATGCCCTAAAAATTCAGTTCGTTATGAGACATAAATATAGTAATTAAGGTTATTCTAGTAAAAAACCATTCCACACTGTTTGATATTTAACATACGATAATAGTAATTTTGCGTTCTTGCGCACAAGATGCCCTGTTTTAATTTTACAAGCCAACAAAAACTTTTAAAGGAAATTACAAACAGGTGATTACAAAAAGAATACAAGTCTTCAATATTTGTTCATTCAGGTGAGCCACGACTCAACGTATTCATCATCTTGCTCCCCAGGTACTGACTCTTCTTCAAATCCTGGCATGAAACGCCATGAGCTGCGAAGCTCAGAAATAACCTTCCGAACTCAACATTTCTAACACTTAAATATATACAACAGGATATAATAAAAAGAACATGACATGCGAATGCTGTAAACCCTGTATCACGACTAGGACTCCTTTACGCCGAAAGGATCCAATAAAAGACAACCACCCAAACTTGAACACTTGAACTTGTAGCAATTTAGGCCCCCATACAGTCGGATACGGTCTCCCATAGTAGCATCATGACTCACAGTGGATTACATACCCACCGGTTCATGAAAACCCCAGATAGAATCGATCTAAAAGACCTACCTTGCCACACCATGAGTCGTAGCCGAATGAAATACTCAACTAGCTCATGAATGTTCAAGGGCGGCGGGGTACAACCAAGTGAAACACCCCGTTACCACCGACCATATGAGTCCTTGACTACGTCTGCGTTAAATTCATAAGTTCGACGCGGTGCACCAATAAACTCTATACCCATTAAATGGTTATAACATGGAAGAGAAGCCACCCTCTCCATCACAAGATTAGAACCCAAGTCACATCCACGTGAACTTGTCAACAACAACACAATCACCAACAAGAATAACATAGCCGAGCTAGATACAAGGTGAATAACCCCACCAAAGACTCAGTCCATGCATGAGAGATGTCATAACATAAATTAAGATCATACAACATGAGTTTAGAATATAAGACATAGATTCCAACCATTAACATCCATTTAAACCCATAGGTAATGCTTAGGGAAGAAACAAATAAGACTTAAGGTAAAGTGAGCCTTAAACACATTAAAGTTCCAAAACAAAGCATATTCTAGAATCTGCCACAGTGGTCTTAAAATACTTTAAAATTATCAAAAATATTTGAAAACTTATGAAATTTTACAGAGAAATAACTAAAGGTGTTATCTATATTTTTCATGAAAGGACCAGACACTGGTTGTACACGGAAGGGGTTCCAAAAAGTGCTACAACAAAATCTATCGGAATAAGGGCCAGTTTGGTAGAATTATCATCACTCAAAATCTACTCAATGAAATGAACTTCTGTAAAAAGGGGGTGAAACAAGACTCATGTAACTATCTCTGAATATGTGGAACATCTTATGATGATTGTTTTGGAGAGAGATATGAGGGTTCAAATTGGGTCTATTTTTTGCCTCTCTGTTACATTAATTTCTAAATTAGCAAAGGGGTTCAAAAATACAATTTGAGGCTTAACCAAAAATCAAACATGCTCAAGACATTCCAAAGAGACTCTGTTATAATAATATTTCTATTTAGGCAACGTTTGGTTCACACGAAAATTTGGGAAAAAGACTAAAAACTATTATGTTTTGGTCTATTTTTCGCAAATATAAACATCCAGCAATCATACCTATTTTAACTTATCAAAAGCATGTTCAAACATAACAAAACAACAATATACATTCATAAAAATATTCCTAATCAGTTTCTTTGTTATATTTCCTTCATCTTTGGTTCTTTTAAAAGTTCTCTAGAACAAGGTTTATACAACACCGTCATAGTTTCAAGTCCTATCTTAATCTTTGATTATTTTTGTCTACCATTCTTTTATCTTTGAGATAGTTAAGAAAATAATGTGATATTAGAAAAATAAATGAAGAGTTCTAGAGAATTCTTACTTGTTAGTTCTTGAGTTTGAAGGATGAACTTAGCTTTATTGCTAACTTTCATTTTCCTCTTCCTCTTTCTTCTTCTCCTTCTCCTTCTTTTTCTTTTTCTCTTCCTTCTCCCTTGGGGCTGCCGAGCTAGAGGAGGTTTAGAGATAGAGTGGAGAGTTGAAAAAATTGGAGAGAATGGCTTGGGAAAGACTTAGTATTTATAGGCACCATTTTTTAATTTTTTAGAATTAAATTAAATCCTTTAATTAGTCATTCAAGTCACTATTTGATGACTTATTTAGGCTAAAAATTCAGCCAAAGAGGTACCCCAAATATTTGGTAGTTTTCTCCCATAATTTAATTATTCTATGTATTCTTATTTTCTTGAAGTATATTTATGTGTATAATAATCTCTCACAATTAATTTATTAAGGTAGAAGATGAATTAAACTCCCAAACAAGTCTTACTTTTCATTGAAGCAACCCATCACATCAAATCTTCTCTCATAATTTCTATTTTTCAAAATTAAAACTAAAATTGTCGCATCAACCATCTCACTACCAAGATGCCAGCCAAGGGCTTTTTAGTCCTTTAAAAATTATTTTATTTTGTTATTTTTATAATTTAGATAGTTATATGGGTCCCATTTTAATCTTTGATTAAGATTTAGCCTTTTATGTAATTTTTCAAGACTTAGTTTATGAAATGATTTTAATTTAATTAATTGAGTTTTAAAATTAAAATTGGATCCATTAATTAAATTTATGAGTTCATGGGTTTGAATTTTCATGTTGGACTTTAATCCAAAATTACATATTTGGTTTGTGATCTAGGTGACCGAACTTAGTTCTTTAAACTTAACTTAAATTTAATTAAGTTATAAGTTCAAGTTTGTACTTACTTGATCATTTTTGGTGTTGAACTCTTATTTAATACTATTAGTGTTTATGGAGTTTGAATTCTAGAGTTTGAACACTTGTTAATCCAATTAGGGTAAAATTACGCCTAGGTTAAATTGTATGAAAATTGCGGGTCTTTACAGGGAGTGTGTTGATGTATTTTTTTTTAATTTTTGACCAATATAACACAATTTATCTTTAAAAATAGTCGAATGGATCAGATAAATATTTTTTTTTAAAGTAATTCTTCTCACATTGATTTAGAATGATCACTGGTTTTTATAATTATATATTTTCTTATAATTGTGGAAATAAAAATTATACAAGAAATACCTAAAAAGAAAATTTTAAAAAAATCACAAAATTAATTCTGAATGCTGCTACACATGTATCTAAAATGCATGTAAAATAATTTTTAAAATATTAATTTTTTTTATTAGATAAAATCAAAGAAGAAATGACAAAAAAAGTCGAATTGATAAATTTACCTATTAGATTAGATACATTTCACATTACATATATATTTTTTTATAATTAATGATCAAAATTAATAATTGTTTTCAAAATTGGTTTAACCTATTGTTAGGATTATATACTAAAAGTTGTGGTATTTTTGTATATTTTTATTGTGTATTCAATAAAATGTTATTTTAATGAGAATAAATATTTGTATATTTTATTTTATATTTATGCAAGTTTGACTTTTTATTCGTGTCGAGTATTTGATTCAGTATGTAGAGTTTGACTTACATATGGAAGATCAAATCATAGGTTCTGACATAATAATTTTAATTAAAACTCACAATCTAGATGAAATTGGACAAACCATTGAAAAGACCATAACACATTATTTTTGTAAGCTTGTCTCGGTTACGGTGAACGATTTGAATTTGGTATTGAAAATTCTGACTCAATGTATTAGTACACTTCGTGTGTATTGAGTAGGATCATTTAGGTAATTAATTTTATACTAATTTTTATAAATTAATTCACACATCGTATTACTATATATTGCTTAAACTCTTAATCCTGACGTATTTATTATACGTGTGCATTTAGTGTACGGTACTTTGATTCACCAATGGGTGAGACTTCTGTTGAGATCAATAAGACCAGCGAGTTGGGTACCGATACTCTGTGTTCGATGGATAATATTATACTGATGAAAATCACATCCGAATCAGGTTGATGATACTCCCTTGGGCTGCTTATAAGTTTGATGATGCCAAACCTTGCAGGTGAATTTATAATCCGACATATCAATAAGTTAAGTAAGGGATACTCAAGGTATATAGGTTGATCAAATAGAATTGTTAGTAATCTAATTTGATCTACGGGTATCTGTAATATTAAATGTGGAGAGATTAATTTAAGCATTTAGTTATTAGAAGCTTGAGACATAATCGAGATAAAGTCAGGAGTTCGGTCAAGACTTTTAGTGGAGTAAGTCTTGACTCGTGTGAAAAAAATCTAACTCGGAGATTGAGTTAGTGGTGTTTGATTTTTTACACAATTAGCCCGTAATTTATTTTTCTTCGTGATCCTTCATGTAGCCCGAGTTTTGCACTCTTTAGTTTGCTCAAGATAATTTTTAGAATTTCGATATTTAATTTGATCAATGGTTTAACGGCCAATCTGATCAGAAATTAAATTGAAGGTCGTGGGCTTTTTGGTCAAGTTAACATTAATTAATTAATGCCATTAATTTATTAATACTCCAGCCGCCACCTCATGGGTAGCAGCCAACTGTTGGCCAATTGGCCAGCTCTGCAGGATATATACTTGCTATATATACATGTGTGTGCTGAGTTTGGTCACTACGGGAATCAATTATTCGACAGCAAAGAGAGGTTATGAGTTTGAGAGAAAAACATAGAATTTTGGTTATTTCAAAATTCTGGTGAGTTTTTCAAAAGGGGAAAAATTGTGAAAAAATAATTTTATTATTTTTTTGAAATCGAAGTTTGAGCAAACGGACCAGAGACTCGAAGGAGGATCATAGCCTACAGTACGTTCTTCGAGCTGTGCATACGAGACACACGTGAGGAGATCGTCAGGTTGTCTCAACGATGTCGTTGTAGCCATAAAGATCAAATCTATCAGATCTCTAAAGTTATAATTTCTTTATTCCGCACAATTTATACATGTTCAATGTATTTTTATCTATGTACCTGTATCGGGATCCCCAGGCCCCAACAAGTGGTATCAGAGCCCACCGATACTATTCGTAGATTGTAAATACGTGGGTTCTCTAATATCTGTTTTGCAGCGGTTCTCTACTGTTATGATCTGATTGGTTGAATGTATGGATGAATGATTTTTTATATTTTATGATTTCCTAGTTTTTTCCTGGCAATGTGATTCAGCGGGTAGTTTTTGTGAACTCCATGGATGAGTCATAGATTTTTCAAAATGTAATTTCATTCATTATGTATTCGTATCTGATCAAAAAATAGAGTTTCGAAAAAGAAACGGAAGGACCATGGCAGCGACGCATTGCCCAGAATGTGATTATGTCCGGACGCAGGACAAAAGCATTCAGACATTTTTGTCCAGAAGGTGTTTTGAATGTTGAGCGTCGGAACGTTGGAGCAAAACGTCCGGACATTTTTGTCCAGAAGGTTCAAGACGTCAAGAACATTTGAACGTCGGGCCAGCGTCTGAACGCGAAAACGCTGAAGCGACGCAAACTTTGGAATTTGGAAGATTTTCCGCGATTCGAAATTATCTCTTCATCGGATGATCCAATGGTATAGTTTTGGCTTAAAAATGGATGACTGGGATCATAACAGTGGTTCATTTAACTTTATTTCATATTATCTGTTTAGATGAATGCTTATTTATTCTTTGTATGACTTGTTTTATTTTTTTTAACAAACAGTAAATACGGAAAAAGAATAATTTTTATCCAAACAATATGAAATTAAATGGTTTTTGTTTTAATTTAATGTTAAAACAAAGATGATTTTTAATTAAATTGGAAAAATCTTGATTTTAATTAAAATTTTTGTTTATAGTTTTTTTATTAAAACAAAATAAACCACTATATTTATTTACGAGATCTATAAATTGTTTAGAGTTTTAAGAGGTTTTAACCAACCGGTTTCAAAACTTGAATTAAATAATTTTTCGTGATTAAATATGATGAGTATAGGGTTATTGGTCAGTCGATTGGGGCCACATGTATTCCCAACCAAGGTTGGTCAGCTGAGAAGTTAGCCGAACGCGTTTGGGGGGCCACAAAGTGGTCGGTCATTCCGTGGCATGACCAACTGGTAAGCAGAATCTCACATTGCTCGGGTAAAGCTCCTTTAAGTCTTGGCCCACGTAGAATTATGAAAGGCCGACCACTCTGCTCAGGCGTGGGGGCCTGGTCGATCAAGCCATCCGCAACAGTTCAGTCGGTCGGGCGCGGGAGACCATATGAAGTCGCTCCCAAGATCTACGCCGCAAACAGCGCCGAGAACCTCTCCTAAA